>PPNT02000014.1:0-243701 GCA_003708285.2 Petasospora xylosilytica | reverse complement strand
AACGTCAAAGTAGAGGTCGGACGTGGCTGTTCCTGGGCCAGTGGCAGCGGAAGCGAAACCATCATCAACGTTTCTCCTGGTCTCTCAAAGTCCTCTCAATCCAGTTTGTGTATCTGCTGTTCTTTCTGCACCCAAGTCTGAGGAAACTGACAGTGTGCCTCTTGTGAAGCCCTCGTGTCGTTTCTGTATTGTCACATTGATCTTCCTTCTTCACACAATTCCGTAGTAGTCGTAGGACGACTCCCTTCTTGTGTAAGAGATCTTTGCTTAGTCATTAATTACGTAAGCAGCCCAAACTGGATGAATTGCGGACGCCATTTTCTGGGAAATTTCAGGGCGAGTGGCGTAGTTGGTAGCGCGCCTGCCTTGCAAGCAGGAGGTCATCGGTTCGACTCCGGTCTCGTCCACTTATGTTTTTGCCTCAATTTTGCATGTGGTCGTGGCCGTACCGAAAATTCAACTCCTCATTTCTCTTCAACAAGAGCTTCAAAGCGTCTGAACCCCCTTCAGTAAGGTTATCAGGCCTCGTTTATATCTGTAAAACCAGCTGATTATCTAACTTCCGATGCGATCCGGCGCAAAACGGCACATGACGGGCTCATCGCTGTCACCAGGTCAGGCGCCCCGGAGGCAAAAAACAACATGCATCACAATCAGATGCTTCTCCAGACTTCGGTTAAACGTCTCCGCAGTACTTAAGCCCCACACTTTGTGTCTCTCCCCGCATCTCCAGTGAGTCAGACACCCAGACACACACGCATACCACAACCGAATTGTTTTCACCACGCACAAGAACACATACAATGGACTACAGCGATGCCCCAGGTTCGCCACCGCTGCCTGCCCCAGATTCTGAGGCCGCCAGCAGATTGCCAGACAAGGAGCTCTCAGAAGAAGATATGGACTTCATGGACCTCAACCCTGACCTTGAAGAAGCAGCGCTAGAGGATGAACCCACAGCTCAGGGCTCAGGATTTGTCGTTGAGGAGGTGAGTGCGGATGCCATGGAGGATGACACCGCGGAAGGAACACCAAGCATGTATCAGGACAAGAAGGAAGACTTTGAGCCCGTGGTTGTCCCATCACCCGCTGGTAACCTAAGTCCTACTGCACTGCTTACACATCATCGTCGCCTCTCAAACGCACAGCAGTCCAAGTTCATCAACTATCTCGATGACCGTGTGCTACAGATCAGAAGACGCTTTGTGCAATCACATGGACTGAACGATGAGAATGGCTACACCACACTTTCAGAGCTCTTGGAAGATCTCCAACAACTGGTTAAGTTTATCTGGCTCTCCATTGAACCAGTCAATGCACCAGTACTCACACGGGAGACGTACTCACAGTTGTCCTCCCCATTGTTCGGCCAGGTCGACTACCTCATCTCCATGGCCAATGACATTCTGGACTATCTCGCCCGGCTTGATATCCAAGACACGGAAACCGCCTCTAAATTACTGAGGCTTCTTGATTCGCTTGATTCCAAGTTTGCGAGATTGATCGATGGCACTGTTCCAGGCGGTAAGCCTATGAGCCGCACTGAAGCTGTGAGACTGATGGCTATCGCAGAGAGAACAAGGGTCACCGTTGCAGCTCTGTTTGAGAAACAAAACATTGAAGGGTTCCACTACGAGATTTCAAAGCTTTACGATAGGGTACTTGAAAGAACCACATGAATCTAATGACTAATATTGATGCAATCATGAAAGTTGATCATGTCTCACGTCTAGAACTTGGTGAGTTTGGCTCCAACACAGATGTGACGAGAGATGACGTAGGAGACACAGCCCAAGCCATAGAGCACTGCACAGTAAACAATGAATCCGTTGTATCTCGATAGTGTTCCAGATCCAATGATGGCACCGCCAGCAGAAATGGCAGCCAGAATGACAGTGGACACGATCAAGTACATCGTGGCGTATCTCTTTCCAAACTCTTCTGTTCGTGATATCTGACCGAGGCAGACAGGAGTGAGGGATTGTACTGATCCAGCAGTGAATCCATAGACGGCAGAGAATGCATAGAGACCACCAACGTACTTCCCCAGTGGGAGCCACATGGTCAGTAAGAGGATGGAGCTCAGTGCACAAACAACGATGCAAACGTTGAATCGGCCCAAATAACGATCAGCAAAGTAGGACGGGATGTATCTCCCCAGGATGCTTGCACAGTTAGTGATTGGAACGAGAAGGTATGCCATCCGTTCAGAGAATCCTCGTTCAAGAGCATATGACGAGAAATAGATAGATGCAACGATAAGCCCGCTCTCAGCAAGCGCACAACCCAGACACGTGAAGATGAATCTTGGCTCCTTCAGGGAATCAAGAGAAAGAACATCCGAGATATAGATTTGCACGAACTTCTCCCAAGAATCAATAGTCTCCTCGTCCTGTTTAAAAGCCTCCTTGGCGAAGATGATGGCAAAGAGACAGCAGAAGAAGGAGAACAGTGACAAGATTCTCATGGACCACTGGAACCCCACAGTTGGGTAAAGCTCTCTCAGCATCACTGAAATCAATATTCCTCCCACAGATCCTCCAATAGAGGCGATACTTGTGGCCGTGGCTCTCTTCTCGTTGAAGTAGTGAGAAACAACGCCCATCAATGGCGCAATCATGATGCCGTTTCCAAAGCCTGCAACAACACCAAACCCAAGTATGAACTGATACATCTTTGTGGCATTTCCCATGGCAAACAGACCGCCACAGAATGCGATGGTTCCAATGATTAGTGGCTTCTTGGCTCCTCTTCGGTCAAAGAAGGCGCCAGAGAAGATCTGGGACGCAAATGTGACAAATGTGTAGATGGAGAAGATCCAGGAGACAGTGGAGGCGGACAGTCCTGAGAGCTGGTGAGAGGCAACATAGGCCTGAATGGAACCGATAGCGTTGAGAAGACCAAACGCAGGGATGAGACCCATAAAGGAGCCAAAGACAACAAGATACGCCTTCAGTCCGCCTTCTGGGTAGGTGATCCCTTCAACTGGCTCAGCTGTGATGGATGCGCTCTGAGAATGGCGCTGGATACTTGTCAAAGTCTCAACATCGTGCTGTTGGGTCTGTGTGCTTAAAACAGATGTGCTGTGGATCTGTGAGAGTGTTGGGATCTCGATGGTGTGTTCGGCTGAGGTGTTGGACCGGAGGATTGCTGCCTTGAAGGTGTCAAGGGGAGATAAGATGGACATAGTGTCGGCAAATGTTGTGTTCTGGCTTCTGGCTGACAGGTTCTCCTTTAAACTCAGTAATTATCCAAAATCCAAAATCAGGTTATCAACTAAGTTGGCGTTGGCTCTTAAGTAGTAGTGGCAAAGAAGGAAGGAAGAGATTGAGTCAGCCCCGCGCTCCTGCACCACCGTGTTCCCTATCAATGATATCACGAGTAGACGCACATTCAGCGGGGCTCAAGTATGCAATTTCATAGAACAAACTCCCATTATTTACCAAGTTCCATGGCATTCCATCTCCCATTTCTCAGAGGCCAGTGCTGCCAATAAACATCAACTTGGCCCATTCACCTAGAATGCGGAGTTCGCTTCCCGCACAGAACTTTGGTTTCGCGTCTGGCTTCAAAGGATCAAAGGCCTTCTTCATTTCTCCACCATCAACAGCCCAAGCCACCACGCAAAACATCACAGAAACACACCGAGTAAGAGACAATGGAGATCAGAAACGACGACCTGCAGTCAGTGTCGCTCATGGCAAATTCGCTGGCTGACTTGCTCCAACAGTCACGAGCCAAAACGGACCGTGTCGACGAGCTCATCAAGTACATTGCTTCTGCTTCTGGTGTCGAAGTCACTCCGGATACCCCACTCGTTGAAGGCTCAGAGCCAGATACTGAGGAGAAAGAGATTGAGAGGCTAAAGAAGGAAAACATGCAGCTGCTCCTCGATATCCAGCGTGAAGAGTACCTTGCCAAACAGTGGAATGCATCCATCAAGCAGAACGAACGACTGTTGGAAATGATCTCTGAGTGGGCTGAAATGCGCAACGAGAAGATGGAGAAAGATCGTGAGCCTGTGTTTGCTGAATTCACCAGGATTCTCGCCAAGCATCAAGTCAGCACGATGGTGTTGGAAGATGATGTGAACGACTCTGTGGAGGACATTCAACAGCTCATGGACCTGTTGCATGAATTGCAGGAGATGGTTGACGAAGACTTCAAGAATGTCGACAAGATGAGAACAAACAAACAGAATTTGATTAAAAAGATGAAGATTCTGCAGAATCAGTACGTGAACAAGTTCTGAGTCTCTCACCTGCAGCTGTTACGAAGAATTTATGTCATAACGAATGAAATGTATCCTGTTCATGTCTCGTAGCGTGGCGTATGCCTGTCATTTAATCATTTAATATCCTGTACCATAACCCTAAGTATAACAGGCAACTTCAAGTGTGTTTCACCTTCTCATCAATAACGAATGATTTCTCCTGCTCGCCTTTACCATCAACAACTTCTGTGTTCTCCTCCTTTGCAGTTTGTGTGCTTTCACAACGGCCAATGAGCGCGCCCAGCGTATTGGAGACCCATTTTACTGGGCCAAACTGCTCAATCATGTTCCAGTATCTTCCAATTCTTTCCTTGTCAAGACGATAAGATCCCGGTGGGCCATCACAGGGTCCTGAGAGTTCGTTCTTCTTTGCCATCATCGGACAAGATGCGTAGATCGAGTTCTCAAGTGCTTGAACTTTGTTGACAAAGTTGTCAACGCTGTCTTGGGTATCACGAACTCTTGTAGACAACAATCTCATCTCGTACTCCAATCTGGCACCAGTGGCTTGGATATCCTCAATCTTCAAATGGAATCTCTCTGATGCCTTCAGCTTCAAATCACACTGGTGAATCACAGGCTTGGACCGCTGTGAGAGCTTGAACACTGAGGCTTTGGCATCTTCAAGTTTCAACCTGTGCGTGGACATCTCTCTGCAGTAGCGCTCCCACTGGACCTTGTTCTCAAACTTCGAACGTTCAACATCTTTGACCATCTGAGCAACAGTCTCCGGAACGATAACAGACGATTCCCATCCCAAGACACAGTTCTCAACCATTGAGAAACTCTTGGAATGTCTCAATAGACGCTCCTTAGTTGCTGGAGATGATAGTGGGATTGCATGATTCTCGTAGGCCAACTGAGAACTGTTGATCTCCCTCGCCAAATATGGGGAAGAGAGTCGTCTTTGAAGTGAGTGCTTGAAAGTTTCATCATCGGTCAAAGTCTTGAGAGTAGCACAGACGTGTGAAGAAGCATCAGCCTGTTGGAAGTCGTCACAGAGTTCAGCCTCCGAAACCCCGGCAAGTCCTTCGCAGATCACGTCTTTGTCTTGATCTTTCTTTCTCGAGAGGGAAGTGGCGGAGAACGTCAACTGTGAGAGAGCATCATCTCCCTGCAATCTCTTTGGCAATCCTCTGATCTTCCCAACACCAGATTTCAGTGCAGAAGTACTCATCATGGCTGCTGCTTGTGGACTGCGGGAGATGTAGTAGTCAAACTGCTTGAGTTCACGGACATCGCCCTTGCCGAACCAGAGGTACTCCAATCTCGGACTGCAGTTGAAATACTTGATAGCCTTCTCCAAATCCGTTGTGAGTACCTCCTTTGCAACTTGTTCTGAGCTCAGTTTTCCAGAGATGTCGTGGACCGTTGACTTCACAACCTTCTTGAGCTTGGAGATATCGGAGGTGGATGTCTTTGATGTGACTCTGAAGAGCTTGTCGACCGTGATTGGATCCAAATACCACGTCCTCGTCAAGTTGTAAGCCTTTTGGAACTTTCCCACGTTCACTCTGAAGGAAAAGTAGTTGAACGGTTCCTTCGGGAAGTCCACTGATGCCATGTCCAATCTGTAGTGACAACTGAGAACAAATCCAAGGATGGCAGAGAGTGTAGTGGGTCCCAAAATGCCATCCTTTGGAGAACCCCCGTGGTACAAAGATCCATAGAGATTCCACCAGTCCTCAATCTTCTTCTCTGTTTCATTACAGAGTAATCCGTCAACGAATAGTGGATCCAGGAGCTTGAAATCAACGAGGCAAATTTGGACCAACGTCACAATCTCCTTGACCGCATATGTGATATCAACCTTTGGATGCGTCTTGTAAATCTGTCTGAACTTGTCTTCACAGACATCAGAAGGAGGACATAGAAAGAGTGCAGAACGTCCACCACAGTTCATTCTTCTCATGTTGACATTCACCTTGAAAAGGTCCCAAATGTCAGAAATGCAACCACATGGTACTGGGATCAAATTCAAGTTGGATGGAAAGGATGAGAGGTTCGTGATAAACATGTAGCCAAATGCTGTCTGTTTGAGCTTGGCTCCTGATTCTTTGATCTCTCCAAGGAATCTGTTGATCTTATCAGACCGTTGTTCTGGGTCCCTTGGCAGCCGTACGCATCCCGCCTTGATAACATGGAGATTGTCACCTGTGTATGATGTGATGACTGTCGAGTATCGTCTTTCACAGGCCCACTGCTCCACGATGTAAATCTCGAATCCAGAGATGGTTATCGTCTTGTATTCATCCTTGGAAAAGATGTCTTTGAGTGCCTGCAGGTCAGGAAACAGGTATGTGACAGTATCCTGCTCTTCGATCTCATCGGTGTCTGTAACATTGCTGGCGAGGGATATGCTTGCTTGACTCAGCCCACGATCGTGCTTCTGCTGAGGTGTTCGAGTTGGCTCCGGTCGCCGCGTGTGAAGCTGGTCGTCAATAGCTGAGGAGGAGTGTGATAGCACGTAGGGCAGCTTGGAGCTCGGGCTCTGCGGCACGTGCAACAGGTCCACCTGCGATACCGAGGGTGCCATCTCGTGTAGTGTACCACCTGTGTGTGTAGGTTATGTGAAGATGAGTGGTATCTGAGAGAGATAAAAGCTTTTTGGGGTTTGTGGGGCCGCTTAAATCGAAGCTGACGTGGTTGGAGGCGCTGCGCCAACTTTCCTGGCCCAGGAACAGAGATGTTCGGGTGTTTCTAGAACTTTGAGTCCCAATTTGGAAGTTAGCCTCTTTGGGCCTTATCCGCGAAATTACGTAATATGTGCGCGCAGATCGAGTCGGCCTGAAAAAGCACCTGGAGCGTGTACTACTCCTCAGGCTTTAAGCCACTCTCAGCGCCCTAAACCAACTCCCACGGCGGTCTTCTCCACGGCGGTTCGTCACACACAACACAACACCATCACAATGGCCACAGAAGAGGCGATTTTCCGTGAGTTGTCTGCTCTTTCTCGCGTCTGGAGCTTGCCGCCCAAAGGACACGCGACAGTGCCTCCTTTATGCCACGGGCTCACCACAAGCTCGCTCATACCGCCACCACGCAACGGGCGGCTCGCTCCAGAAGTCATGGATACAGCCTACTAACATTATTACTCCAGGCTCGGCGGATATGAGCCTCGTGGAGGTCTATATCCCCACTGAGAAGGCCAGAGACATTGTATTGAAGCTTGGAGATTTGGGGAACTTCCACATGATTGACATGAACAAGGATGTCAGCGCGTTCCAGAGACTGTTTGTAAAGGAGTTGAGAAAGCTGGACAACACAGAACGTCAGCTCCGCTACTTTGAGACCGTCATCCACAAACAGCAGAACTTGCTCATCCAGTACAACCCGTTGCTCGTCTTGCAATCTGGCATGACCATGGCCAACATTGAGCAACTCACATCGGATATCACGCTCATGGAGTCCCGAGTGAGTCAATTGGTGGATTCTCACGATGAATTGAATAAGAAGCATCACACCTTGTTGGAGAAGAGACAGGTTCTCAACGGATCCAGGGTCTTCTTTGAGGGGAACTTTGAGAGAAACGCCAGGATCAGTATAGACCAGGTTGACAACGCCCCACTTCTCTTGGAGCAGGAGAGTCTTGAAGCTGGTATTCAACTGTCCAACTTGCAGGAATTGACCTTGAACTACGTTGTCGGATCCATTCCAAGAGCCAAGGTTGATGTTCTCAACAAGATCCTTTGGAGAGCCCTGAGGGGTAACTTATTCATGAACCACGCTCCTCTTGATGAGCCGATCTTGGATCCACGCACAGGCGAGTTGGTTGAGAAGGATGTTTTCATTGTGTTCACACATGGTGAACTCTTGCTTTCGAGAGTGAGAAAGATCATTGACTCCCTCGATGGAAACGTTTACAGTGATGTCCATTCAGACGCGGACGCCTACCATCGAGAGCTTCAGTTCATCAACACACAAATGACAGACCTTGACCAGGTTATTGAGGGAACACACTCGCTGCTCTATACCGAGTTGTTTGTCATTGCAGACATGATGCAGACGTGGAGAGCTATTGTGAAGAGAGAGAAAATGGTGTACACTGCCCTCAACATGTTCAGAGAGGAGTCTCGTGGTCTGGTTGCTGAAGGATGGGTTCCAACTTCTGACCTTGATTTGATCACAAACGCTCTTTCAAATGTCCAAGGACCAGGACATGCAGTCCTCAACGTTGTCTCCACGAACTATGCACCTCCAACTTTCCACAGAACGAACAAGTTCACACAAGCGTTCCAGTCCATCGTTGATGCCTACGGTACTGCCACTTATCAAGAGGTTAACCCGGGTCTTGCCACAGTTGTTACTTTCCCATTCATGTTTGCCATTATGTTTGGTGACTTGGGCCACGGATTTGTTGTTTTCCTCGTTGCCCTCGTTTTGGTTATGAACGAGAGAAAGCTCCAGTTGCAGAAGAAGGATGAGATCTTTGACATGGCATTCAACGGCCGTTACATCATCTTGCTCATGGGATTGTTCTCCATGTACACTGGTGTCATGTACAACGATATCTTCTCCAAGTCAATGACGTTATTCAAGTCTGGATGGAAGTGGCCAGAGAACTTCGAGGAGGGAGATACGATCACCGCCACTAGCACTGGTGTCTATCCATTTGGTTTGGACTGGGCATGGCATGGAACTGAGAACAACTTGATCTTTACAAACTCATACAAGATGAAGCTCTCGATCTTGATGGGATTCGCACACATGACATACTCCTTCATGTTCTCGCTGGTGAACTACAGACACAGACACTCCAAGGTTGACATCGTGGGTAACTTCATCCCGGGACTCATCTTCATGCAGGCCATCTTCGGTTATCTCTCTGTCACGATCATCTACAAGTGGTCCATTGATTGGGTTGGAAATGGTAAGCCAGCACCGGGATTGTTGAATATGTTGATCAACATGTTCCTCTCACCTGGAAACATTGATGATGAGCTCTACTCGGGCCAGGCCTTTGTCCAAGTGGTACTGCTTCTCTTTGCACTTGTTTGCGTTCCATGGCTCTTGTTGTACAAGCCAATGGTTCTCCGCCGCAAGAACAACAAGGCACAGGAGGCTGGATACGCCAGTCTGGCAGAGCAGGAGCACCATGCCCAAGTTCTGGACAATGATGAGAATGCGGGCGAGGAGCTCAACGTGTCACGCATGCAGGAGCCTGAGGAGTTCAACTTTGGAGATATCATGATCCACCAGGTTATCCACACGATTGAGTTCTGCTTGAACTGTGTCTCGCACACTGCGTCCTATTTGAGATTGTGGGCCTTGTCCTTGGCGCACGCCCAGTTGTCGTCGGTGTTGTGGACCATGACCATTGGAAACGCCTTTTCTTCCCAGGACTCCGGAAGCGTGTTTGCCGTTGCCAAGGTTGTGATCTTGTTCGCCATGTGGTTCTCGTTGACTATTGCCATCTTGGTCATGATGGAGGGTACGTCCGCCATGTTGCACTCGCTCCGTTTGCACTGGGTCGAGGCGATGTCCAAGTTCTTCGAAGGTGAAGGTTACGCATACACTCCATTCACGTTTGTCCATCTCCACGAGGAAGACGCGGAGTGATTGCTAAGGGGATTCAGTTATAGACACAATACGACATACGAAAGATGTATAAGTAACAAACCAGCTGTGTAGAATATTCGTTAAAGAGCTCATGCTATGAAGTGCAGTGGGCCTCGCCGGTCTCTGTGGCGGCCTTTATAAGTGTCTGCGCTGAAGAGATGAACATCGTTGCGAATCCGAATGTGATGGTGGCATAGTATGGTATCTTCTTTTTGAGTGACTTGGATCCTCCAGTGATCTTCAAGTTACACATTGGTGGGAGAATGAATGCCATGATGGATGCTCCCACTGCTCCAATGAGTTCGAACAGCGCTCCGAGATTGCACGTGAGCAAAGCCGGGATCATCGTGGTGAAAACGAGCACTGTGGTCAGGATGAGGTGAGCTGGCTTACTGAGTTCTGGGCTCGTAGAGTGGTTCACGTAGTAGAGATCACGTAGCACATCACGCAGGACAAAGAGTTCAAGCGGATATGTCGTCACCATGTTGAACCCGAAGCAGAAGCGCGCCACGTTGACGAGTGTGTCATCCCCTGGGAAGTTATTGAGGATGTTTCCCTTCGTCTTGTCTTTGAAGATGATGTATCCGCCGAATCCAATGGTTCCAAGCGCACACATCGAGACGAAGCACGAGGCATGTGTCAGCTTGGCGAATCTGTTGAGACTCGGGTTCTTGAGCGAGTGGAAGATGAAGCTCGTGTTGTGGTGGCACACGAGGGCGAAGGATATCACTGAGACTCCCTGGAAGATGCGCGGTGTGATGAAGAATGTGGAGTAGTTGAGCGAACCACGGTACTCTGAGGGTAATTGTGGACCGCGTATCAACACGATGATGATGATGACGGCCATGCTCACCAGGGCAAGCGCACTAGCCTTTGCCAGCTTGGAGATGTCCTTGCTGAGAGACAGTGGGAAGGAAATGCACAGCGTGACGAGTGTGATGATGACGTTTCTGCCAAAGAGGAAGCTGATGAAGCCAGAGTCCTTGTAGCCAGGGATGAATGCCCGGAGGATGTGCGGGAAAGTATCGCCGATGATGATGCAGAAGCCAATGGCTCCTCCGTAGGCGAAGAGAGCCTGTGTGAGGATGATGATGACCTTCCCTGTCTTGCCGAAGCAGTGCTCCACGGTGTCCTGGTACGAGCTTGTTCCCGAGAGCTTCATGTTGACGACGATCATTCGGATGGTGAAGTCCACCAGGATGGTGAGCACAACAAGCGCCACAGCACCGCCCACAACTCCGCAGTTGCTCATGGCAAACGGCGTGCCAATAGCACCAGCGCCCAAGATGGAGTTCGCCATGTTCATGAAGGCCATTTTGAGATTCGACTTGTTGAGCTGGTCGACGTGGAACGGCTCCTGCTGCTGCTCCGGGTCCTCGATGTGATCCTGCACTTCGTAGTCCAGCGACTCGAGGTCGGAGAAGTTGTCGAGCTCGAAGCTGAGCCGTCCGTTGTCCTCGTCATATGCCGGCGTCTGAGCCACGTTCGAGTACTTGGGCAGCGCCATCTGGAGGCTTTCTTTGTTGTTGGTGGAGCTGGGGAGTTTCCACAGGTTGGCAGCTTTGTTTTCATGTTCATGTTCATGGCCGCGATTGTTCTGGAGCCACAAGACTGGAAATTTCAAAATTCGTTTGCTCACCACCAACAAACATCACCAAAAGGAGCCCACCAGAAACACCCTCAGACCCATCTCTCAGCGCATATAACTCGCTCATCTCCGCCTAGGGCCTCATGTACTCGCACACAAACGGCGCCAGGGACTCGCCCACGAGGACACTGCCTCAACTCCCGCCACTCCACGACCCCAGACTCACCAGAACCGTCTTCACACCAGCCAAGGCCGGCGCAGAGCTCTCAGCCAATGACAACAGCCTGCTTGCGTTCCGAGGAGGGAAGCTACTCGATTACGTTGTCTCAGAGGCCGTGCACAGGCGGCTACGGGGCGAAGGGGACAAGCTGGGAGTGCCCGATGCCGAGCTGGCCAAACTGCAGCCACTACACCGCATCATCACATCGCCCGAGCGCCTCGTCAAGTGGACTGTGCGTTACGGCCTCGACGACATGATCATCCGTGAGCGACGAGCACAGGACCACGAGTCCGGGTTCGACCACGGCGTCTACGTCACTGTGTTCAAGGCGTACGTCGGGGCGCTGCTTGACGAGGGCGTGCTGGAGCTGGCTGACATCACCGAGTGGATCGAGCAGCTGGCGATGTATTCATTCGACACCGACGTGCGTCTACTGGACGAGGAGATTCTCAGCTCACTGACCATGGAGGATAACTCGGAGGACGCGGTCAAGTTCTCGAAGAATCTGCTATACAAGATCCTCAACCCGCTCAGACACGTGATCGACTACCGCGTCCTGGACTCCAAGCTGCCGCCCCAATCACAGCTCCCGTGGTTCCAAATCGGGTGTTACATTGACGAGTGCCAAGTTGCCATTGGAGAGGGACAGAGCAAGGCCAAAGCGGGAAACAACGCGGCCTACTCCGTGCTCATGAGGACGAGATGGAAGGGAAGCGAAGGCGACGCTGAGGTCGAGTCGGAGCTCAAGGAACTCAAGCGTAAGGGACCAAGCAAGTAATGAAGCAAATACATTTGAATGACCTTTGATTGAAATCTGTAGATGTTGGGTGGCCATCTAGCTGGCTCTCGATTTATGGTGCCTATGTACTGTGCATTGGCTTTGTGTTACGTTGGATTCTACGGATAATTAGTTAAGGTCGTAAGCAGTCGTTAACATTAAATATACAAGGTATTAATCATCAGAAGATCTGAGGGATAGGCTCGTAGACACCGTCTTTCATGAAACCGTCAACGTTGAAGAAGCTGCTCAAGAATTCCTCAGACTCTCCAATAAGGAAGTCCTCTTCGAGTGGAGCTGGAGCTGGAACTGGAGCTGGGAGTTGGGATGGGGATGGAGCTTCAATAGGAGCTGGAGCTGGCTGAACGAGCAAATCAGTGGCCCAGGTCTCAATCTCCTTGAGCTCCTCAGCGGAGACATTGGAGTCATCATTGTCGGCGTAGACCTCATCAATGACAGCGAGTGGGTCCTCGATCTCAACATCTGGTTCCTCAAAGTTTTCCATGTTCGAATCTTCAACAAATGAAACGAACTCATCTGCTTGGGATTCCTCCTCGATCTCCTCCTCCTCGATGTTCTCGGCCTGCTCGACTTCGTTCACCTCCTGAATAGACTGAAGCAAGGCGGAGATATCCTTGTCACTGAAAGAAAGATCTTCAGAAGTCTTCTTGTGGCTGTCTGGCTTGGTGATCTTGTGAGAGTGAGAGTGGGAGTGGGACTTGTGGGACTTGTGGGAAGAAGAACAAACTGGAGCCATGATTGGAGCCTGAGAGCCAATAGCATTAGAGATGTACTCCTGAATGTCATTGTCCATGAGCACGTTCATTTCAAGGTAGACTCCGTTCTCCGCCAAGAACTCCTCAGCACTCTCCCAGTACATCTGGGGAATAACTGGAATGAACTGGTCTCTGGAGTCGTAAGGAAGGTACTCAGACTTGACCTTCTTGCCCGCAGTGTGGTTGTCCTTGACGTGTCTGTAGTAAGCCTTGAATCCATCACCAGCCTTGGAGTTGAACTCAATGGCAGCCATACAAGGAGCACCATCGTGGTTGTTGTAAGGACAGACACAGGCAAGCTGCCACTCCTTCTCAGGAAGCTCGTCGACCTTGAAGTTAATCTTCTTCGCAGCGAGCGTGAATCCAACGAATGGCTGCTTGAAGACCATATCACGAGTAATGCCGTGGACGTTGGCCATGTGGTGCACGTACTCGGAGGTCAATGTGTCGTGGAAAACCTTCTGCTTGTTGGAGTGCTTGAAAGGACAGAGGATGTGGGTGTTGATCTTCTTGCCCTGAGTCTTGTAGCAGAGCTGAGCACGGCGGAAGAGATCGCCCTCAACAGGAGCATAGGTCTTGTTGTCGAGAGGGACAATGACGTTGTTGGCTTCAGACACCTTGTCGAACTCGTCAGGGTCGTAGAATGCCAACTGCTCCATGCTGGTGACACCAGTCTCAATTCTGGTGGAGCCGACGAAGAGCTCGGACGGTGTGAGCTTGTTGAGCTTGGCGAAGAACTCAGCTCTTTTGATGCCACTGATGCCTCTGAATAAGAAGGCTCTCTGTGTATTGGACATTGTGTAGTGCAGTAGAGCTGTGTGTGTTTAGATTGTTGTTTGTGATGAGAATGAGGAGAGGAGGATGGAGGAAAAGTTTTCCATGGTAGCGGATCTGGCCCTGTTTATATATTTGAGGCATGAGAGCCCATTGGAGGCCCAATTACCCCCAGATCGGTGGATCTGAAATAAACCGTGCACTTTTTATGCACTCGTTCCGTGCGTGCAGAAATATTTCTTGTCTGGTGAGAAGTTAAAATCGTGTTCCCTAAACCTCTCAGATCTGTCCTTCCCCCAGGGCAGATAGCGGCACAACCACATAGAATGACACATTATAAACTTGATCACTGTCTTCACCTCATCTCCAGCATCAAGAATCGCCCCAGGTTTGTCTCTCCATCTCTTCTCGCCATTGAGATATCGCTCCCCATCGCTTTGCCGCTTTGTGGGGTCGTTCCTGCATGAGTGTTTACCTTTCTCCGGGCGCCGGGGGAATCGAGCGCCAAAACCTTCTACGGGCTTCTAATGCCGGCGGAGATAAGCAGAGGGACGTTATTCAGCATTAGGTAATTAATCATTAGTGCAGTGTCTCATGGGGATCCATACAGCCGCGTGGGATTGCGTGCGTGGGCTCATCGGCGGGTCGTTATCGTAACAAGAGGGCATGGCTTAGCACTCCCCATACTGGGAAACCTCGCTATCATCGAAGAGTCCCATGTTTTCAAGGTTGTAGGACACAATTTGTGTGAGTCTGAGATGTTTCTTCTCCTCTTCTGTCAAGCTGGCGGTGCTGTCTCTTGGGACATTGTCCTCGTCGCTGTCGATATCGAAGGGCTTAACCACCTCGTTGATTGGGGCGAAAGAGGCCGTACTCCGCTTCTTAGACTCAACTTTGAGTATCCCCTTCTTGGGAGAAAGCTTGCGATGTGCCTTTTGCCCCTGGTCTGATAAGGAGGAAAGGTCAAATGCCTGGTGATAGATAGTCACACAGTTCTTGGAGGTGAATGTGACTTCTGTAGCGTGGTACGGCACAGCGTCTTCGTCGTGGCCCTTCACGTCCTCAATCTTGACCTGCTCAGAGGCTGCATCATCACCAAGTAATGGACGTATCACTTGCTTCATGATCGTGTGTGTGGCGTTGGCGGGAACTTCGAAGTTCAAGGGCTCGAACCCCTTTCTCATGAGCTCGCGCTGCTTGCGTCTCTCACTCATGGAGGGCTTTGGTGGAGCGGACTCCATCAGCACTTCTGGTTCGTCTTTGGTCATACTAGATATAATCTTTGGGGCTTGTTGGTGTATCTGTGTGCTGGGTGGATGGTTAATGGAGTTAGTCCGGCCGTTTCTTCTCTTTTCTATGCGGCGCCGGCGTGAGCGGTTTCAATTTCTGTCTAGCCTTGCAGCTCGGAAGCCCCGCATTAATGATCGACAACTGAGAATCACGGCGTCTGGGTTGGTGAAAAGATACTTCAAGGTATCTAGTTAATCTTCATAGCTAATAAATAAGCGTGTCATTAGGTCGTATGCAATCTTTTCGTAGCTCAGAGGCTGCTTTGTTCGTCCTCCTCACTGTCGGACTCTGGATGTCCATCCTCGAGTTAGTACAAGCTGAACTGTTGATTACCCCTGTGAAGCACCCAGAACGCTGTATCCATATCTGAATGTATCAAGGTCCTCACTCAGTGATACTTACTCCACAGGGACATCCATTTCGAACCTCTGGACCTTTGGGCTCTCCGATAAATCGTCGCTCGAATGAAGGTTTCTCTCGAGGTAGGTCAAGTGGCCGTTCTTGTCAAGGACAATTACTGTCTGTGTTCTCGTCCCATAGTACTTTCCTGCGAGTGGGTTCCCTCTGTTGTACCCTCTCACGAGCAATGGTGGGATGTATATGGACTTCTCAATGTTGTGGAAGTTTGCCTCAAAGTCCGGCGTCATGTTATTTAGCGTATTCAGACTGAGCATTTCCAAGAGGTCAGTGAGAAGTTCCTCTCTGTCAGTAGATCCTTTTTGAACAATCTCCTCGAGTTTCTCCTCTCCCAGCGTGACTTTCTCCCATGGCTCGTCGAACTTGGAGTTGCTCAGCCCATGGACCTCCTTATCAATGAAGCACTTGAAGTCATCACCAGTCTTGTTCGAGACGATATCAAACCTCGATCCAATACGCCCAAACATGAGACTAAACCCGCCTATCTCCTCGAGGATGTCACTGCCGTACTTGGCCCTGAGCTCGTTGAGGAACTCGCTGCGACTCCTCGTGTGGCTCGTCACGTACTCGAGGGGTAACACGCCACGCGACACCGGGTTCACGGCGAGCTTCATGCCCTCCCTGTAGTTCACGAGCACTGCAAGCTGGGCTGTCGATGGGTTCAGTGCTATCCAGGTGCCGTGGTCGGAGCGGGCCATGTCAAGTGGCGAGAGAATGCGGGTGTTGGCGTAGTTGTGATAGTGTGCGGGGGCTGTTTCCCTGGAGAGGAACTCGTCTCTGTTGGAGCACAGGATGAATGGGAACTCTGGATGTGCGTTTGTGGTGATTAGAATGCACATTAGTGGTGCTTGATTGGGTGTTTGTGATGGTGCTGGGTGGGTAGAAGGCGAAAAAGTGTGGGGTTTTCTCGAGCTTCTTTCTCTATCAAACAAGTGACCAAAACAATATGATCCGTGGTCTGATTATTTGGAGCCTAGGCCACTTAATTCAGACTAAGTCCCAATAATCAAGTCTCTGGGACTGGGTGCCGCGGCTCCGGAAACCCGGACACCACGTCAAAATTCGTTATCGCACAAGGCATCGACCAGTCATGACGAGAAGATCAGAAGGGCTCAACATCCAGAACAAACTCGGTGCACTTGACGGTATAAACACCTGTTAAAGCCAGGAAACGACTACTGGGCACATACGTTGGCAGCTCTCAGCTCTGAGCCCTCTCTCTCTCCCACAATGACAACTCCCCGCACAAGGCAGCAGTCGCTCTCTGTCTCTGAGGCGCTGAGTGTGTCGCTTGGCCTCTCTTCCTCCTTCAAAGAGACGGCTGCTCCAGGCGTGGCCACCATCAACAACTCATATCTGGCTCGTTCCTACTTGGGCTTTGCTGTTCCAACTTCTTCCTCCACCAATGCCGCCAACAGCGCCTCCACTCGCTCCTTCACGGGCTCCTCGCACACTGGCGACGACCAGCTCAGGAACGAGGTGCACCAACAGGCAGCCTCTCTCGCTGCGGATGATGCCCTGTTCGACCAGACATTCGACCAATCAGAGGTTCTTCTCGAGGATGATGACGAACCGGTGAGCTCGCCCGCCCCTCAGGACATTGCAGAGGAGGATGAACACTCTTCTCTCATCGACGCAAACACCTCGGCCGTGTATTACTCCTACGACCACGGCTCGGACGCTGAGGCCCAACGGCGCGTCAAGCATCATGATCCCGAGTTCCAGATGAGTGATCTCGCCCCGATGAAGCTGCTCGGATATGTCCCTGGTGTCATTCTCGGTCTGTTGCTCAACATCCTCGACGGTCTCTCATACGGAATGATCATCTTCCCCATTGGCGAGGCACTCTTCTCCGAGCTCGGCTCTGCTGGTTTGTCAATGTTCTACGTCTCGTGTGTCATCTCACAGCTCGTTTACTCCCTCGGTGGATCAGCCTTCAGAGCTGGTATTGGCTCAGAGATGATTGAGGTCACACCCTTTTTCCACGCCATGGCTGCTTCCATCACGGCACAGATTGGAGAGGACAGTCCTAAGGAGGTCATTGCTACTACAATCACTACATATGCAGTCAGTTCTATCGTCACTGGAATTTGCTTCCTTCTCCTGGGAAGATTCCGTCTCGGACAGCTTGTGGGCTTCTTCCCAAGACACATCCTCATCGGCTGCATCGGTGGTGTTGGTTACTTCCTCTGCATCACAGGTCTTGAAGTGTCATCCAAGCTCGGTGGGTTTGAGTACAACTGGCACTACTTGGGTCAGATGTTTGAGCCAGCAACATTCATCAAATGGTTCATCCCTGTTGCGCTCACCGTTGGCCTCATCGTGTTGCAGCACTACAACCACAACTCACTCATCCTCCCGTCATACTTCATCGCCGTGTTCATCATCACACACATCATCATTATCATCGTCCCAACATGGGATCTTGCCCTTGCTCGCCGTGCCGGATTCATGTTCTCCTCAGGCGCAAACTCACACGCACCGTGGTATGAGTTCTACCGGCTCTATGACTTCAAGCTCGTCCATTGGGGTGTCTTGCTCGGCCAGGTTCCATCAATGCTCGCTCTGACCTTCTTCGGTGTGCTCCATGTTCCCATCAACGTTCCAGCGTTGGCCGTCTCGACTGGTCAAGATGAAGTTGACGTTGACCGTGAGTTGATTGCGCATGGAATCTCCAACATCCTCTCCGGGTGCGTGGGCTCCATCCAGAACTACCTGGTGTACACGAACTCTCTGCTCTTCATGCGTGCTGGTGCCGATTCGAGAGTGGCGGGAGTCATGCTTGGTCTGGCTACTTTTGGAGTCATGCTCGTTGGTCCTGTTGTCATTGGATACATCCCTGTCTGTGTTGTTGGATCACTCATCTTTTTGCTCGGTTATGAGCTGCTCAAGGAGGCTCTCTATGATACTCTCGGACGTGTCTCCACAGTCGAGTATGGTACGATTGTCGTTATCGTTCTCACTATGGGTGTGTACGACTTTGTTGTTGGTATCATTGTTGGTATTGTCCTTGCCAGTTTCCACTTCCTTTGGGAGAACACAAAGTTGCCAATCGTCACAGCATCATACACTGGTGAGGTTGCAAGATCCACAGTCATCAGACATCCTTTGCAAGAGCAGTTCTTGAGAAAGATTGGAAAGCAGATTTTGGTGCTCAAGTTGCAGAGTTTCTTGTTCTTTGGATCCATTGGCAAGGTTGAGAAAGAGGTGAAGTATCTCTTTGAGTCGGAACAGTTTGACAAGACTCCTATCAGATACTTGATTCTGGACTTCAAGAACGTGCTCAATATTGACTTCTCCGCTGCTGAAGGCTTGAACAGAATCAAGAAGTATGTGAGAGACCAGGATGCGTACTTGATCATTTCCATCGGAGGCAAGGCCAACATTCTCCAGTCATTGAGGATGGTTGGTGCGTTTGATGATGATGCTGAGAAATTGAAGGTGTTTGATGATCTCAACTCCTCTTTGGAATGGAGTGAGAATGAGTTCTTGTCGAAGTACAAGCAGTTCCAACGCTTCAAGAAGACCACATCCATTGCAGCATCCAAGGCTGCAACCAAGCAGATCTTGCCAATCAACACTCCAAGAAACACAAACTTCCTCCAAGAGGCACAAAACACATACAAGAGAGAGATTGAAACCACCACCACAGCACACAACCCAAAGACTGAGCCGGAACCATCCCCATTGTTCCACTTTTCATTGCAAGGTTTGTCCAAGAAGCCAACAACATTCTGGTCCACGATGATCCCACTATTCCATGAGACACACCTCTCTACAGAAATGGAGCTCACTTTCTCACACTCAGACTCATACTTTGTTCTCGTTGAGAGCGGAGTGCTCACGATGTCCCAGAGAATGAACGATACACAACAGATCTATGAGACGCTCCTTCCACGCACGATGTGTGGACGTTTCGGCGACTCGATGAGCGGTGAGGGATACATTGTCACACTCAGGGCCAAGCAGAACACCAAGGCGTGGGTCTTGGACAATGTGGCCATCCAGGCACTCAAGAAGAAGGACGTTGATGCCTATTGCGAGCTGATGCTTGTTGTGAGCAAGCTGAACGAGGAGAGATTCGGCAATGTGGCTGGGTTTGCGATGATCAGCACTTGATATATGCCTTTGCATTTCGACATCTGATAGCATGTTACATTCCTTTTTGCCCGTTGATGGTGGTGTCGATGTAGTTGATAAGGATCACGAGATAGTGGGGAAGTAGTAAAGCGCGCGGGCCGTGATGAGGTCATCAGCCGGTCTGGGTGGTAGGGCTGAGGAGCCGGTGAAGGCAGGTTCGGGTATAAAAGCATTGCTGTCTGTCCTATTTTTGACAGGCCTTAAGAGCGAGCACGTCCTCCTCCTCATCGCAGAAGCAATTGATACAGAGAATGTCAACACCACTCGACCAGTACGACCTGCCTGACATCGACCAGATCACAGAGCAAGTGACGCCAATAGAGAAGTCGGAGACAATAGAGTCGCTACGAAGAGAGCTCACAGCCCAGAGAATCCCGTCGAAGGACACAGTTACCCCGGAGAACCAGCAGGCCTTTCCGGAAGAGTACCAGCTCGAGACTTCCACGGGGCTCGTCAGAACATCCACCATCGCCAGCGTCAAGGGAAGCATGCGTGGAGTCACAACAGAGAAGATCAACAAGGCCGTGGAGAAGAACAGGAAGGAGATTGAGGAGGCCAAGAACGGCGGCGGGATGTGGGACAAGATCAAGAAGGCCTTCACGTTCACAAGGCATGGAGACCACCATCATGGCGAGAGCAAGGCCCCCACGAGCAGTCATGATGCAAGCAGTAGTCATGGTGGAAGCAGTACGGAGCAATGAGAGGCCAACTTGGGTGTCAGGTTGAGGCCATTCGATATAGATATGATTCAGCAGTAAGCCAAACACATATTCAGGATATCACAGACGCAATCAAATGGAAACAAACATCATTTTAGTGTCAAGTAGTAGTATACGTAGAGAAGAGCTATCGATTACATAATCCTTCCCCCAACGCTTACGTAAAATCCCCAACAGGCAAAACGCGCCGGAATTTTTGTTCGCACCCAAACCGGCAAAAGTACTCGGCCTGATTCTGATCTCTTCTCCTCTCTGTGCGTGTTATAAAGTCGGCTCGACTCCCTCCCAGGCATCTCCTTTTTCTCTTTGCCGTGATCCCATTGACCAGCACAATGGACTCTTCCTACATCGCCATTGCCGTGGCCATTGTCGCGGTCGTCGTCTCCGCCTGTGTCTACTTCCTCGCCCCTGCCAAAGAGCGCAAGGTGCTCATCAAGGACAAGTTCCAGGAGTTCCCATTGATCCAGAAGACAATGCTCTCCCACAACTCTGGTATCTACCGTTTCGCCCTTCCTCGTGAGACCGACATCCTTGGCCTCCCAATTGGCCAGCACATCTCCATCGCCGCCACTATCAACGGCAAGGAGATTGTCAGATCATACACCCCAACCTCCAACGACGCTCTCAAGGGATACTTCGACCTCCTCATCAAGCACTACCCAGAAGGTAACATCTCCAAGTACATTGCTGAGCTTAAGATTGGCGAAACCATCAAGGTGCGTGGTCCTAAGGGCTTCTTCGAGTACACGCCCAACATGGTGAAGTCCTTCGGTATGGTTGCTGGTGGTACCGGTATCACCCCAATGTACCAGATCATCGAGGCCATTGCCAACAACCCAGAGGACAAGACCGAGGTGCAGCTCGTGTACGGAAACCAGACAGAGGCTGACATCCTTCTCAAGCCTGAGCTCGACAAGATTTGCAAGGAGCACGAGAACATCAAGGTGTACTACATGCTCGACAAGCCACCTGCAAACTGGAAGGGCGGTGTCGGATACGTCACAGAGGAGATCTTGAACAGATTCATGCCTGCTTCCACCCCAGAGAGCATGGTTTTGGTCTGCGGTCCTCCACCAATGGTGTCTTCCGTCAAGAAGGGTGTTGTTGCCTTGGGCTTCCAAAAGGCTAAGCCAGTCTCGAAGGCTGGTGACCAGGTCTTTGTCTTCTAATGGTTTGAATTCATGCACATCGGTTTCTTGTTGTTGGTCTGCTTGTAGATTAGATTAGTTGAGTGATGATACGTCAAACAACTGAGCCCACCTAAAGCTCCCAGAGCATCTATATTCATCTCCGACTGGAATCAGCAGTATTTCCCCGGGTATGACTGGCTGATTTTATCGGAAGGAACAATGGGAGGTCCGGCTGTGCGCTTTCAGGGCGGCGAAGATACGCGGGGAGTTGTTGAAAGGGGCCGAGGAACCGAAGAAATCCGGTCTCGCTGCCACGTATCAGAGGGCCTACAATTGTAATATTTTAAAAGTTCAAATAGTTCAAGAGATGTAGTTTGATGGTGTTTAAAGACTCTACAATGCTTGTACTCCCCAAAGTTGCGATGTTTACGTAGACTAGGGCCAAGCCAGGACTTCCCTGCCAGATCGCGGGTGCTGCTTCAAGATGCGTCAGTGTGTCTTTGGGTGCTGATAACTGGTCATGAACAGGATAATTAACGCTCTTGACCAATATATACTCGCTTCTGACTTCTCGAGTCAATTTTTTCTCTGATGTTCTCTGCTTTTTTAACCCTCTCAATATGGGGGCCTTGAGAATTGGGCTGCTCCCTAGATCTAGATTGCGCCACTAGTTTCTGTCCGGCGTCGTTAATCCTCTCATGCCCACAAATTATATAGATTACAGCCCCAGAAACTTTCATCCTTTATCCATGTCATACTGCCAAATTACAAACATAAAACCCACGCAAAAGTAAATCAAATGTTCAGATTCTGGGATCGCCAATGCACTTCTGAGTCGGCCTCATCAGCAGCAGACGTAATTAATGAAGAGCATCCAAACTCCAGCAGCTCTACTTCCTCCTGCAACTCTGATGACTGTTATGTCCTTTCTGATACACTCAATAAACCTCTCCCATACTCTGAGTTAGTGATCCAGAACCTTCCAGCTGATGGCTTAGCCTCAGACAACGAGTTTGAGCTGACCTTCTCAGATGATGACTCTGACATGCTCTCACTCACGGAGGACCTCGATCGACTCTACGCCACCGACCCTAGCCAAGCCAAAGTGACTGTCACTCCTTCAACACCTTCTTTTGAACCGGTTGATGTTTTCGTTCCAGCTGACGCTACGCATTGTACGCTAGGGAGACTGGGACTCGAGATGACTAAGGGTGTCCTGTTCGAGCTTCCACCTCTTCCTACAGCTTCCGCTTCTGATTCGTCCTCTGAGTCTCGTGGATCTGTCAGATTCCATAAAGTAAACTCTCTGAGACTCTACGATAAGTTGCACCACACAAACATTGACACAAAGGCAAAGAGGGACACCCCTCTCAAGTCGTATCTCAAGAAGACCGCCCCGGTTAAGTGCGTCCATTGGGGTGAGCTGTCCTGTTTCACGACGCAGGAGGTCACCAAGATTATATTTATTAATGGTATTGATGAGGATGATATCTCTGATGAGTTCATGAAAGATATTACGCTGGAAAGGCTGGGATATAGAAAGAAAATGTTGGAGTCGTACAAGAGAGAGTACATGGATGGTAAGAGCTAGATATGCATTCATGACTTTAACCAAGCATAAACTTAACACAATAAATCCCATCACATAATATTTTGAATGTTGTATCCGTAGCTGCTTGCTTGTTGCTTTCTTGGAGACTACGCTGTGTAGAGAAAGAGATGGCACAAGATGAGAGCTCTGCGAGGTGCACGATCGCTTCAAAGGGGTTTCACATGCGTCATTGTTTATGTTTCTTGTTACAGTAATGGCAGTATTGTGCTAAAAGAGTGGTAATTAAGGTTGTATACTAATGCCTCAGAGGTTCCAGGCCTCTCTGGCTCCCCCTAACAGAAAAGCTCTCACTCCCCCACAATGCACATAATCGCGTGTACCCCAGCGCCATTTCTTCTCTTGCACGAACTAGAATCAATGAAAAGACAATATTCCACAAAAAACAAGTACTGTTATGACAGGTGAGATAAGAGTGGACCTAAATGAGCTCAAGAAGCTCATCCGTAAGGAGTTCTCAGCCCTCAATACCGCGGGAGACATCTTCCCTTACAACCGCCGTCACCTTCACGACGCCTTGACAAAACATAATTTCCTTCAGTACATCAAGCACTTTAAGCATTGTGATGTCGATATTAACAGACTTGAAATCATCACTCGGCCTGAAGGGGCACGGAACCCGTTCTTCATGTCGCCATTGTTCCTCCCAGGGTCACCCGATGGTGATGATGAGAAGAAGGGCAACAGAGACGAGCGCCGCTTGTTGTGTCCATGTTGCAACCCTTTCTCGGGATATCAAGAGCTTGATCTACCTGGAGCTAATGTTTGTGCTTTGGGAAAGACCCCTAAACAGTTCTTCTTTAAAGGTAACGACTCAAGCTACTCCCAGCACATGCTTGATTACCATGGTGTCGCAAATGACTGGACCGCTCGAGAACCTATTGTTGGGTTCAACAGATACTTCGATTCACAAACAGGCAATCAGGTTTTCCAGCTTCAGACTCTTTGCCCATATGTCACAAATGGTCAGCCCTGTCTGTGTACCTTCCTGTTCGATTACAAGAATAAGGGCGGATTTGTTGAGTATTTCCGTCACTGTTTCAAGCATCACCATCCCACAAGGCCAGAGTCCTCGCCAATACCGCCGACCCAGACAAGATACGTCAAGGACTTCAATCTAATGGTTGTTATCGATGCCGCATCCGTGGAAAGAGTCATCAAAGAGACCCAGGATGAATCTGGAGTGCAGCTATGGGATCATGTCGCCTTTTATGGCGACCAGAATACAAACATGCTCATGAAGTCAGGTTTGGCTACACTGACGAAAGAGGCTCAGCTAAAGCATAAGAGTTCTTCGCAAAGGATTATGGAGCTAAAGAAGCAGAAGGCCAAGCCACCGTCAGTAGCTCAAGGTGGTGGTGTAAAGAAGCCCGCACGAGCAGTCGCTGCATCTATCGGCTCCAGGAAGGTTAACAGTGCGTCTAATGACAATCCGCTCACAATTCCACGTGTGAATATCACTCAACCAAGCTACAATGGTGCCAACAAGCCTCATCATCAGAGCTCTGGTCCAGGATCTACCCCATCTGTGGCTCACAAGCCTTATCCACCTCTGGTCCCCGTGTCTAACCCTTTCCTAGGCGACTTGCCAAGCTACTCCCAACCGGAGCGACTGTTCAGGGATCCCTCAAAAGTTGCCTGTGATCCACTTGTTTGTAACTCATCAATGACTTATCAAGACCTCGTCGATGGATGGAAGGCCCCTTCGCCGGTGGCAGCAGACGCAGACCTCAGCGCGTTCGAATACCCCCCTCAGGGGCCTCTGAACTGGCAGGATACAAATGAGTCCACCCAGGAGACCATTGAGAAGTTCTTTCTAGCAGAATAAGCTCTTCCTTCTGTATCACTCCCAAATACCGCTCAGGAGGAGACAAAGCGCCTGAATAATTCATGCGGTGCTGAAATACACCCGTACCCACATCGTTTGACACACCTCCACACCACTTTATAAATAAATTCCTGTTTTGAGAGAACTGCGCATGATGAGCACTAGTTTCCTCGTATGCCAGTGATTTTAAAGGTTATCTTTCTGGTAAGATACCTCTTCTGCCGCTAAAAGGCCTTCTAATAGGGTCAAATTTTTGGCCAAAATTGCCATTTTTGAGTGAACTGCACAGTATGGATAACGTCACTCTATTTTCAGGAAAACTTGACATTTAAGATTCTGAAAAGATCATATTTTGCCCCAAAATTGCCATTAGGTCGATTACAGGCTAGTGAAATACTACATCTTCTTTTTATATGCTCGTATATTAAGCGCAAGACCATGAGCCACGCCCATGACGCGGCCCACCGTCGACTAGCTTGCCGTCCAGGGTCCACGCAGGTACTGCTTGTCTAGATATTGATCTATTCTTCGCTGCCATGATAGTACATTGGCGAAGTAAAGATACAGTGCTGGCTACTAGATACTGTTCATTGGGTACTTGGCATGAATGATTACTATCCTGTAAATAAATATACGTAAAGTCCTAGAAATCTCACTGCTCAATCCAAGATTGAAGCACTCTGACTTCTTGGGAACCCATCTCCACCAGGTCTGAACTTGCTCAAGTCTAACAATGAGTTAGCAGCATGGAATGTCTTCTTAGGACTGAATGACTGCTTGGAAGAGCTCTGCAGATTGGCGTACGACCTTGTTCTCAGACCCGCTCCAAAATCAGCAGCGTTCAACGAAGGACTCATGCTCCCTGACGTGTCGATTCCTCCTTCTCCGGCTGTGATTGTCTGTGGTGCAATGTCATGGAGTCCCGCCTCGAGATCTGAGTTGATTTGGTTGGAGAGCTTGGTGTACTTGTAGTGGTTGTACTTGGTTCTGAGCTTGGTGATTCCTTGGACGATGAGATTGGGAAACCGAAGAAGGGTGTTCTTCCGATATGTGTACATGTAAAGAAACCCACCAAGAAGCAGAAACAAAAGAAACACCGGAAATAGCGTCCAGGTTGAGTAGGCGTCAGATGTTGAAGTTGATGATGCGATGAATTTGGAGCCCTTGGAGATGGCACCGTTGATGAAGTCCTTGTGTTCGTTCTCAGCTGGCTGGATACCAACTGGTTCTTTAGAGTTGGAAATGGCCGGAACCATACTGGATGCGTAAAGAATGATTCTTCCCAATGTCCATGACAACTCAGAGCCCTTGATCGAGCCAGCAGACTGGAATGGGACATGGCGATCGTCCTCTGAGACCTTCTCAAGCTCCTCATCAGTCACCTTCTTCTCAATATCAACACGTGGCAAGTTAAATCCCTCGTGCAACACATTGAGAACCCAGTTGGCCTTGAAGCAGGCATCAATTAACAGCGACTCAGGCAAGCCGTTGTACTCGCCGTCATTACTGTTCTTCATAACTGTGTCCCAATCACTCTCACAGAAGAGCTTCACCTTCTCACTGAACTTGAGGAAGTTGTATTCACCACCCATATGGAAGACATCGTTGGCCGTGTACCAGTACTCAGAGATACCAACGAACTTGTCTTTCTCAAAGTCAAATTCAGGAGCGTGAACACCGTTAAAGAGACAGGGCTCATCAATACAAGGCAAGTTCTTGAGCAAGAGGGGATAGGTCGTCTTCAAACACTGCTCAAAGTTTCCAGAACCGATAATATCATAAGTGTGCTTATCATGCAAGAAGTCAAGTTGTGCTCCGCGAGGAAGGCATGGATCATTGACCCTGGTGGTTTCGTAGTCATCCTCGTCATTGCCGTTGTTCTTTTCTGGAAGGATGTTGATGAGGTTCTTCAGGTATCTCTGTCTTGCCTGGTTAGCGCCGAAGCCCAACCACGTGCTCACAAACACGTCCCATTGTTGTACTCCACCATCAATGTTCCGGAGATACAAAGTGGAAATATCATCTCTGTGCTTTTGAACTTCTGACTTCTTGGATGGGACGAAACTGATCTGGGTAGAGGCACCGCCCATGTCCATGAATCCATAGCTTGTGTGTTCTTCTTCTGACGGATCGTAGTTGTCAAGTTGTCCCATAAGATAGTTGAGGCCGATCCAGCCATAGAGACCTTCAGTTTCTCCATCAATGATTTGCACCTGCTCGGCACAGTTCTCCAACTTGAAGTGGGAATCCTCATCGATGTTATGACAAATCTCCTGGAGTAGCCTCTCACGTTTCTTCTGAGGAAGGAGACGCATTCCAGCCGTGGCCAGCACGAAGATTGGTGTCTCCTCCCATTGGTTCTCTGGGATGATCTTCTCAGCGTGTTTGAACAAAGGTTCGTAGTGATCCTCCCAAACATCGTCTGGGTTATCGCCAAACGTGGACACACCAGGCGAGGTCTTGAAGCTCCATCCTTCCTCCTGGCGGACTTGTGGCACAGATTGTAAGAGGGACTGGTCAGAGCCACTCTTCTTGAGTTCCTTTGCAAGTTCCACGCTGTCAGGCCAGGCATAAACCTGAATACGCGAGCCGGAAGAGCCGGAGTCAATGACGACACCGTAGTGCTCCTTCACCATAGTTGATTGCTTGTGTTACCGCCGGTTGTGTGGGCCGCTGCTGGCTGAAATGTTTACGTGTCACTAGTAGTTAAAGAGGCAGAAGTGACAACAACGCGCGCGCCAGGCGCCTCCAGTGAGGTGGTGTTAGGATGTGTGGCCATGAACACTTCCTATTTTGGACGTTTCAGCTCTTTTATTTTCCAAAAACCGGGGGTGAAAAATCGGGGAAAACCGACCTGCATGAGCCACAGCGGTTGAGTCACCAACAGAATCTCTCGCAACATTACTCTTCAACTTTCGATCCCTTCCTGAGCCCCACAAAGCGCAAACAGAGGCACACACAACAATGTCTTCTGCATCACTCTCATCTTCATTCAGCTCTCAGGGCTGGATCGTCCAAAAGTTCGGTGGTACATCCGTCGGCAAGTTCTCTGAAAAGATCACAGATGACATCGTCAAGGTGTATTCCCAACAGAGCCGAGTTGCCGTCGTGTGTTCAGCCCGTTCCTCCAAGACAAAGAGCGAGGGAACCACTTCGAGGTTGCTGCGTGCTGCTGACCTTGCATCCCTCGATGGCGACTACGAGGCCGTGCTGAAGCTCGTGAGAGACGACCACGTTGCCAATGCCAATTCCTTGATCAAGGACAACACCCTCAGAGATGAGCTCATCAAGAACACAGAGTACGAGTGCGACCAGGTATTGAAGCTCCTCCACGCCTCCCAGATCATTGGTGAGATCAGTCCGAGAACCCTGGACTCCATCATGAGTGCTGGTGAGAAGCTTGCCTGTCTCTTCATGGCTGCCTTGTTCAACGATCACGGTGTCAAGGCCAAGTACATTGATCTTTCCAATATCATCGCACCAGGTTATGATATCTCCAAGACTGGCTTCGATGACTCTTTCTACCGCAATCTTTCCCAGTCTCTTGCTCAGAAGGTCATGGAGCTCGAGCAAGACGATATTGTCCCAGTCTTCACCGGCTACTTTGGTATCGTTCCAGGTGGTCTTCTCAACGGTGTTGGCCGTGGATATACCGACCTCTGTGCAGCATTGATTGCAGTTGGTATCAATGCAGATGAACTTCAGGTCTGGAAGGAGGTTGACGGTATCTTCACAGCCGATCCACGTAAGGTCACCACTGCCAGACTCTTGCCTTCCGTCACACCAGAGGAGGCAGCAGAGCTCACATACTACGGTTCCGAAGTCATCCACCCATTCACCATGGAACAGGTTATCAAGGCCCGTATTCCAATCCGTATCAAGAACGTTGAGAATCCTCAAGGCGATGGTACCATCATTTACCCAGATGACATTGGTCGCAAGGGCGAAGCCACCCCACCACATCCTCCACAAATTGTCGCCAAGCTCAGTGCACCAGGAGTCATCAAGAAGAAGGCAGCCACCGCCATCACCACAAAACACGACATCATCGTTCTCAACGTGCATTCCAACAAGAAGACGTTGTCACATGGCTTCTTGGCGAAGATCTTCAATATCTTGGACAAGTACAAGCTTGTTGTTGACTTGATCTCCACTTCTGAGGTACACGTTTCCATGGCTCTTCAGCATTCTGATGACGAGAGCTCCAACAGAGATCTTCGCAATGCCGTTGATGAGCTCAAGCACCTCGGTACTGTTGATGTCACACGTAAGATGGCCATTGTTTCTCTTGTTGGCAAGCAGATGAAGCAGTTCATCGGTGTGGCTTCCACCATGTTCTCCACGCTGGCGCAAGAGGGCATCAACATTGAGATGATCTCGCAGGGAGCTAACGAGATCAACATTTCTGCTGTCATTGACGAGAAGAACGCAATCAAGGCTTTGCAGAGCATCCACGCTAAGTTGCTCGACCAGCCAGTTCAGGAATTGGGTAATGCTGTGAATGAGAGAATCGCACAATTGAAGTTGGACAATTGAGCCGAGGACTTAAGTACATAAAATAGAACCAAAACAACAAACCAGTGAAATTTTCATTACAAAACTCGTAATTAAAAAGTGTGTACATAAAAGAGAACGTGCAGTGTGTGTATGCTTCATATCCGAAAAGAACCCATTTATTCCTCCATCTTATCACCCTGATCCAAAGATGCAAACAAGCCATCAAGGTCAAACTCTTGAGCCCACTCCTGGACAATAGTAGTCTGCTCAACAACTGGAGCCTTGCCGCTTCCAGCACCCTTGATGACGTGAGACTCATCCTTAGAGGACTTTGGTAATGTCCAACCAACAATCTTACCATCTCTCCAGTCGTTCAACACAGAGAGACCAGCGGAGTGCAAGTTTGGAATACCTCCCTTGCCCAACCTTCCTCTCTTTCTGGCAACATGGATGAGGAAGTTTTTCGTGAATTCATGAATGTCAGAGTCGGCAAGTGGTGGGAGCTGGTAGAACTTCTTGAAGCTCTCCTTCATATCATCAGACTTGGCAATACGCTTCAGCATGAGTTGGATAGCTGGAACTGGGTCTGTGATGTCCTTTGGTGGAAGCGCGTTGAGAAGGGCGAGCTGTGCCTCCTGGTCAGTCTTAGACTTCTTCTTGCTCTCAGCTGGGAAGACAATACCTGGAGAGTCCAAAACCTTGAGCTTACCATCAATCTTGACTTCTCTCAGGGATGTGGTGACACCAGCCTGGTTACCTGTAGGACAAGCCTTGGAGGAGCCTCCATGACGAGATGTGAGTGCGTTGATGATGGAGGACTTACCAACGTTAGGGTATCCAATGACACCAACGATGATGGATCTCTTGAGGTTCGACTTTGCTGCGTATGACTTGAGTGCCGTGAGCAGAGAGTTGGCTGTGGCTGTCTGTGTAAGGTTTTTGTTGAATGATGAGTTGTTTGTAGCACCCGGAGCGGCTCTGAGTGGAATTGTTGGGAAGGATGACTTGAGGAAATCCATCCACTGATTGAGGACGTGTGTTGGGATAAGGTCAACCTTGTTCAAGATGAGGATGAGTCTCTTTCCTTGACTCTGCAAAACAGCCTCTTCCACCTTTCTGGATCTTGTTCCCTCTGGATCTCTGGCATCAAGAACGTAGAGAACGACATCAGAGGCTTCTACCACAGACTTGAAGATCTTGTCGTATGCCTTACGAGACTTCTCAATCTCCTTGTTGTCCTCATCATCGTCATCACTGATCTCGTAATCGACAATCTCGAGATCATCTTCACTTTCATCATCCTCCATATCATCAGAGTCCTCGCCTTCGTAGTCCTTAGCGGCTCTCTGTGCACTCTCCAAGAGGGCAGCGAGACCGCCTTCCTGTCCTTCATCATCACTATCCTCCTCCATCAAGTCCTCTGGGTTTTCGCCAGCAGCAAGCATCTCCTGTCTCTTGAGCTCCTTCTGGCGGAGCTTCTCCTCCTGTGCAGCTCTCTTACGCTCCTCAATCTCATTGATGATCTTGTCTTTGTATGGGAAGGAGGCTGGGATACCTGGGTCCTTCTTTGCTCTGCTCTTCCATGTCACATCCTTCTTGTCGAGCTTCTTCTGTTTCTTTCTGTGGGCAGCGGCCTTCTTCTTGATACCCTCCCTCATACGGGTGGTGCCTCTCTTGGACACTGGCTTTTTGAGTCTCATGATTGGCCTGTGCGTATACTATCACTAGGAAAGAAGAACAGATCAGAGAGACAAAAAATGCGCCTGGGAAAAATTTAAAATTTTGGGGCAGCTCATCGGCGCTTCCTAAACAGGTAAAACCCGGGACAAGGCTCACGTGACTGAAACAAGTTCCGGTTCCGGAGACAGTTAAAAGAGGCGTTAGATGACAAACTCAACGCCACCTCAAAGCTCTCTTCAGAGGCTGGCGAACCCTTCTGCTCTTGCGTTGTTTACACGTTACCGCTGAGTGTTCTCTGCTATCACGCTTACCCAGCTGCTTCTGTACCATCTCTGAGCTCCAGGACTCCAGGACCCTCCATCCTCGCCCACTTTCCAACGCCTGTTTCCACTCCTTTCTAAACACTAATCACACACATTACAACCATGAACGGCCTCCAACCAAAGGAAGGAGTCAACTTGAGTGTTGTCCTCTCATGTCCAGAGTGCAAGGTCTTCCCACCAGAGCTCGCTGAGCGTTTCGCAGAGGGAGACGTCGTCTGTGCTCTCTGTGGTTTGGTTTTGAGCACAAAGGTGGTTGACACCCGTTCAGAATGGCGTACCTTCTCCAACGACGACCAGAACGGAGACGACCCATCCCGTGTCGGTGAGGCAAGCAACCCACTCTTGGATGGAAACCAGCTCTCCACCATGATCAGTTCTCAGGGTGAGCACGGCCGTGCCGGAAGAGAGTTGAACAAGGCCCAAGGCAAGTCCATTGTCGACAAGAAGGACAACGCACTCCAGTCAGCTTATGCCAAGATTTCCATGATGTGTGATGCTGCTCAGTTGCCAAAGATTGTTCAGGATGGTGCCAAGCAGGCCTACAAGTTGACACACGATGAGAAGGCTCTCAAGGGTAAGTCACAGGAGAGCATTATGGCAGCGGTCATTAAAGTTGGTTGTCGGAAGGCACACGTTGACAGAACTTTCAAGGAGATTTGCACATTGACAAGAGTTCCAAAGAAGGACATTGGTCGTGTGTTCAACATTATCAAGAAATTGTTGGAGGAGAAGTCTCGTGAGACCAACTCTCATCTCAACACCAACGAGGGTATCCAGTCGTCACAGACCTCTGCAGAGGACCTGATCAGAAGATTCTGTTCTCATCTGGGTTTGAGCATCAACTTGTCCAATGCTGCTGAGTACATTGTCAAGAAGTGTCACGAGACTGGCGTGCTTGCTGGTAGATCCCCAATTACCATTGCTGCCGCTGTCATCTACATGACTGTCCTGATCTTCAAGGCCGACATGCCACCAGCCAAGATTGCAGAGAAGTTGGGAGTTAGTGACGGTACTATCAAGACGTCTTACAAGCTTCTTTACGAGAAGAAGGATGAGCTTGTGGACCCACACTGGATTGAGAGTGGCCAGGTCTCCTTTGACGATGTTCCAAAGTTGTGAGGACACTGAAGAGAAACATATTTATACGCTGTTTTTGACTACTGGATATCACACAATACTATACATTGGTTAGGTAATGAAAAAAAAATAATGTTATGTTCTGCTTTTCGCTTTTCAAACTGGTTGTAGAATCGTGGATGATGCAGTTAAAGGTCCGGCTCACCAACTAGACGCGTAGGCAAAAATGTTCCAACGCGTCAATCTTGAAAACAGTGACACCAACACCAATAGGGCTCCATAATCAAGAAAAATCAAAGCAAATGAGCGAAGTTGCAGTTGGAGATCGACTATCATACAACGGTGAGCTATGTACTGTGCTTTTTGTTGGGGAAATTCCAGCATGGCCCCGTGAAGTTGCTCTTGGAGTTGAGTGGGATACCCCGGGCAAGGGCAAGCATTCAGGCGAGTACAAAGGGGTACGATACTTCAACACACAAAGGCCCGGAAATGGATCATTTCTCAAGGCGAAGAAGAAACACGACGGAACAAGGAGTGTCTATGAGGCGCTTGTATACACTTATGGCACGGAGGTTGCCATTGAGGAGATCCAGATTGGAAAGAAGATGATGGAGATCTATGGGTTTGAGAAACTACAGAGGATGCAAAAGAACTTCACATCATTAAGAGACATCTCACTGAGCAGGAAGTGTATTGTTAGTACCAGAGATGAAGAAGAGGAAAGTATGTTGAGTGAGTCCCTCTCACGGTTGCAAAGACTCGATTTGTCATTCAACCTCATCAACTCCATGGAGACCGTTGTTCGCCTGCTCAGAAATATCCACTTGGTATCACTCAACTTAGCAGGAAACCACATTAATAAGCAGTCAGCGTTATCAAAAGCTGTTCCTCTGAAGTTACTGAACCTCACGATGACGTTTGTGTCAGATGAGATCCTATCAACTCTGCCTATCAACTTTCCAGATCTCACTGAACTATCACTCTGTGACAACCAGAGACAGACACTGGGCGATTTCATCATTGAACTGAAACACATTGAGTCACTTGACCTATCTATGAATGAGTTCACAACGATTCCCCCGATCCTGTCCGAATCCTCTGTCATATCTCTCAACCTCGCGGACAATGACATCTCCATCACCCCACGCACACAAACATTTCCTTCTATCACAACACTAGACTTGAAAAGAAACAACATTTGTGACTGGACCGAGATTGACCTTCTAACAGTACAGTTTCCTAATGTCACAGAGTTCCGCATGACTGATAACCCGATCTTTGAAGGGCAGACGTTGGAAGAAGTTGAGTTCCAAGCAATGGCTCGTTGGCCTCAATTGAAGAAGCTCAATGGAGTCGAGATCAGCGATAAAGAGAGACAGAATGCCGAACTCTGGTTCATTTCCAAGATCAACGCTGGTGATATCAGATACTCAAAGGAGAAGGCCGACATCTTGAGGGCCAAGTACGGAAAGTTGGAGATGAGCAATAAAGACAAGGATACCTCAAACATCATCACTCTCAAGTTCCAATACGGCGAGCGCGTCATACAACTACCAGTTTTCCAATCCATAGAGGTCCTCAGACTGAAGAGCATGCTCTCAAGATTATTGAACTGCCCCTTTTTGAAGCTCCAGGTGACGTACCAGTTTGGCAGATTCAAAGAGCTCCTTGATAACGAAACCTCCCAAATATCATCTTATGGGTTCACCAAGGATCAACTACTCACAATCGAACAATTGGATTAACTCAGATCTAAAGAAGAAAGCATTCATTCGTCATTAATTATAAGCCCAGCACCCTCGTAGGAAATAGAGACCCGTTTAGTCGGCGTGGAAGTTCCAGAGACCATCGCCAAGGTAGTGGATGGACTCGATGCAAATGCCCTTGTTCTTGCTCTTGATATCCTCAGTGCTCATGATGAGTTTACCAATGGCCAGTGCGTTTTCCTTGCCCTCGGCGTAGATCGTGACGATGGTGCCCTCAGGGTATCCTGGAGCGTCTGGCAATTCACCGCCTGCGGATGTGAGACCTGGACACATGACGTTGGCACCCGAGAGAACAAACTTGATGGCACCTCTGTCGACTCTAACCTGAGGGAAGGCTTCTGGGTACTTGTGAACGATCTTGAGCGATGGAATGAGCTCGTCAAACTGCTGGAAGAACACGGTCTCGCCGTCAGAGATGTAGAGTTGGATCTTGTCCTCACACTTGAGGAGCTCAACCTGGGACTTCTTCGGTATGATGTTGTCAATCTCCTCGTCGAGCTTCTCAAACTGGGAGGTGAACTTGGTCTTGAGTCCTCTCTGAACGGAGGACTTGACGTTGGTTCTTGTGTGCACGTCTTCTCTCGTGAATCTGGTGAGGTGGCTGTTAGTGGTCTGCTGAGAACGAGAGCATAGCGCTGGAAAAGGCACTCGGAATAGGGTACTCACTTCTTGAACATTGTGAGATACTGAACGAGATAGGTCTGAAATGAAGGCCGTGTTCGTTACAAAAGAAGAGAGAAGAAACGTTGTTGGTGGAGGTGCTTTTCCAGCTGTGAAAAAAGACCTCTTTTTAACGCGGTTGCCTGTCACACAAGCTGGCAAGAAGAGCTTTACCGGGTGTTTAAGTTTGAAGATACGTATGTTTTAGTTAGAAGTTCGACAATGTGTCTACGTTTATGAACGGAGACTAGCAATGTGCCGTGAGCATAGCCAATGCTTTCGAGATCTGGCTCCAATGGGCACCATTTGAGCAATAGTCGTTCCATAGAGCCAAAATATAGCTCAGAAGACCGACTTGAGTCATTTCGAGCTCCAAACACCACCAAACATATTCAATCATCAACACGTGAACTCACTGCGAAAGAATGCTTGAAAAAGAGTGGTGTTTTGTATGTGTTTCCATCATCACAGCTTCTTGTCCGTAGAACAAGACAAAGGGGAGTAGTCCAAAAATTCCCTAAAAGCCAGCCTCAAGGGCAGCTAGAAGGAGAGGTCGTAGTTGAAGTTTTCAACCAGCAAATACACAATCTCGGACGAGTCCTCACTGATATGCGTAATTCCCGAGCATAAGGATGGAGAAAGGAAACAAGACTAAAGGGCTGGAGGCGCCACAGAGGGGCGGGCTCGCCGCCTTTTATACTCTGGCCGGGCTGGGCGCGAAAATTCTTTAGCCCCGCGTATTTCCGGGTCCGGACTGTGATCTACGCGTGGGCCAGCTGATGGGAGATAAATACGCACCAATTACAATCCATGTGTCTTCTATTAGCTATTTTATTTCCCAATTATATCGCAAAGGACTTCTGAAAGTCAGAACTGTTTGCACATCTGCAGAAGTCTCTCAGAAACGTGGTGATACTCGTCAATCAACAGCTCAAAGGTATCGTCCTCAGGGTTGTATCCATTCACCTTGACATGTGTAAGGTCCTTCACAACGGCATCGGCCCCAAATGACTTGACCTTCTCAGCGTCAAAAGTGGAGGCAATTCCAACAACGAAGCATCCAGCAGCGTGTCCTGCCTTAACACCAGCCTCGGCATCCTCAAACACCACGACGTTCTTGTCTGCATCTCCATATCCAAGACGCGTTCTTCCCTGGATGTATGGTTCTGGGTCTGGCTTGCCCCTGGTGACATCTTCAGCAGTGACAAACACTTCTGGCATTCTGAGGTCCAGGATCTTGAACCATTTGGATGCCATCTGGTATGTTCCCGATGTTCCGACGGCCATTCTCTGCTTGTTATCCGATGTCTTCAAGTCCAAGATGCCGTTAACGAGGGAAATAGCACCTGGGATCTCCTTTGCTGTGGATCCATACTTGTCTGGAACTGAAGCCTCCAATCCCTTGACGTACTCCTCATCGGCAAGCTCAGGGGTGTATTGTGCAATCACGTCAAACGTTCTCCACCCGTGCGAGTTGTCAAACACGTACTGTGGGTCAAACTGAGGCTTGTCTTTGAAAAAGTCTGTCCAGAAGGCCAAAATGGGATCACTGGAGTCGACGATAGTACCATCAACGTCGAAGAGTGCTGCGTGCACGTTGATCCTGAGTGGTTCGTGATCTGGGAAGGGGGAAGTGTTAGTGACTGCGAAGATAAGGCAGCTGTTGCACACTGCAGGGGACAAGTGAACTTACTCATTGTTTGTGTGATGGTAATCTGGTTTGCTCGGTTTTATTTGGATTGTGAGCAGTGAGCACAGCAAAGAAGGGGTGAATCCTTTGCGTTTTATAGAGGGACACCATGTGTTGAGAAGATACGGCTCAAGGAATGTGTCAGCTGCGTGGCAACCATGCGCCTGTAGATCTGGACCTCTACACGTGACGCGCCAGAACACCTTGTGAGTACGACGCGACCACGGGTGACGGATCCCGATGAGTCTTAAAAAAAGAAGTAGTGTATTGATGAAGGGAAAGTACGATAACAGCCAACAGCCAGGGGAGAGAATACTCGCCCTTTATTCAAATGGAATAGTCCAGGCCTTCTTCTCTGGCTTGGTCATCTCACCCCACATCTTGGAAACAATCTTGGTGATATCCTGAGCCTCCAAATCTGGGTTAGCAGCAGCAACCTTGTCGTAGTGATACTTGTAGAAGACATGGTAGTTGGTGATACCGGTGTTCTGGGCCTTTGCCTGGTTCATAGAGTTCTGCATTGCCTGGAGGTTGACATTACCGCCGGCAAGGTTGACCTTGAGAAGACTGAGGGACGTGAGCTGATTGTTAATCTGGATGATGATGTCGTCAATAATGGCAACAGCAGCCTCCGTGTCTTTGTCACTAGTGTGCAAGCCTCTGATGGAAACCTTCTGGGGAGTCAAAGCGTGTGGTGCGATGTCGAATGGCTTGACGGCACCGCTCATGGAGATGGCCTCAGGCTTGAGGGCTGCACGAGCAGCCTTAGAACCGAGCTTGATGGCAGAGACGATCTTGCGAGAGGACATAATGATGATGATTGATGATTCTCAGATATTGTAATGAATCGAGGAACATCAAGCTGCTGTCAACGGGGGACTTTGCCTGCCCTTTATACTTGAAGCATGGTTTCACAGATATCATGCGTTTCGGAGATGAGTGAGAGCTCTTGTAGCATCGATACAGAAGTATGACAATCTCAGACCATTCCTCAGCGCATTAAGATTATACTGAACGCACAACAGAGACAAAATCTGCTCCAAGATTGTATCAAAGTGGCCGTTAAAGGTGCTCGTCGCAGAGTTGTGTCAAATTAAATTCTGGCTTTTGTGAAAATGACCCGATCCGGCAAGTTCTGCTTCCGGCAATTTTCGAGACCTGGTTCGCGCACTCAAATTTGGGGATTGCGCGGGTCGAGCTGGCCAGATCACAACAAACGTATCCACCTCGGCGGCAAGGGGTTTCCATTCTTACAACATCGCTGTGGACCAGTGTGAGAACACCTAGTCGATCAGTCGGAGCATCCTACAATGGCAATCTCATCACCATTCCGCAAATCGTCGCATTCGCGTGAGAACTCTCGAGAAGAGACACCGCCATCTTCAGCCCGTTCAGGTCAGCGCGCTCCACAACAACTACAAGGCACGCCTTATGGGCGGATGCCACAGTCAACTTCTGGGGCTCGTTCCGGATCAGCACAGAAAGCTCCATCCACATCATCTCGCTCACAGTCAGGCCAGCTGAAGAAGTCTAACACAATGACAAGTACAGCATCCGCGGCTTCCTCGGCATCGGCATCACTAGCTCAACAGTACGAGAGTGATAAGCAGAGATTGATTAAGTACTGCTTCTCCACACAAGGCCCAGATGGTGTGATACAGGATAGCTACATCACACACGTGAGAGTCATTGAAGATGCCGCTTATCCATCTACAAGGCCGCCACCCGACTCACCACCATCCAACAAGAAACCAAGAATCCTTGCTCTTGCAGTCAAGAAGGATGGATCGGTTCATTTGCACAAGGGCCGTGAGAATGCCAATGGATCATTCCAGATTGGAAGAACATGGTCATTGAACGATCTCACCATGATCAAGAAGGAGACCACTGAGTCAGGATTCATCTGTTCTCTCGGCAAGGATTACTACTGGGAGACGAACACAGCAAGAGAACGTCAAGTTTTCATTACCAGCTTTGTCAGAGTCTACAGAAAGTTTAAGAATGGTCTTGTTCCACAATTGCCTGGATGGGATCTGTCAATATTCGGTTTGGACGAGAACTCCTACAGACTGTCAGTGAACCCAGAGATTACGAAGAGAAAGGGATCCGTCGCTTCTCAACAATCCCCAGCCAAAACGACACGCTCCACACCACAGGTAGCACCAGTTGTTACAAGGTCACCACAGAAGCTGCAAGTTCCACCATCACCGAATAAGGTTGAGACTAAGGCTGCTCCTACTGCAGTCCCAGCACCTCGCCGTCCAAGTGTCCCATTGCCTCAGCCAGTTTCATCAAGCACGCCACCAAAGAGCACACAGACAGTTGATCCATACCTATCAAAGTCATCGGCACCAACCCCAAAGATTGATTCCCATGTGGCAAGAAAGAACTCTGCCGCTTCAATCCCAATTGATGACTCGAGTGTGAGAAAGCCTTCTGTCTCATCAATCCCAAGTGTGGATCCATATGCCAGAAAGCAGTCGTCATCATCCACCAGAAGCAGACCTGTTGTCACACAGCCACAGCCTAATGTTGTCGTCGATGAGTATCCACTTGAGCCTACGCCACCGCTCTCAAGACCTGCAACGAAGTCGTCTCAGAGATCGATCCCATCATCAAAGGATACAGAGCCACACAGCGTCATCACTGAAGACTTCCCAACAAACTTGAAGGATGAGATCAACGAGCAGATGAGAAAACTCGGATTGGATGACTCTATTGGTGAACTTGGCGATGACAGCAAGCTTCGTGATGCACAGAATGCTCTTGACATCCCTGCAAGATTTGATGGAACAGGTGTCTTGAACCATTTGGAGCGCACAACTACGACGGCCTCAGCTACACAGAGTGTTGTTGATACTATCCGCAGTGTGGAGATTGTCTCTCACAGACGCAGTATGATTGATGCTGAAGAGGACTCATCAGAAGAAGACGACATCACTGCTCTCTATCATGACAGCTCGGACCAGTTGGAAAGTTCTGTACTCCAGGAGGCCAAGGAGGTTGCACCAACGCCATTCCCAACAGAGAATGACTCACAGGACTTCTCATTTGAGAACTCATACGGTGAGAATGAAGCAAGTGTCGAGCTCGTGAATGCTACTCCAAGGGTTGCCAAGATTGTCACCGAGACGCCAACAACAGTCAAGGCGAACGTCCACTCAGAACCAGAGGATGATTATGATGACTTGAATGATAGCCCAGTCACAGGTACACTTGACATTCCAAAGGCTGGAAGAACCAGACGCCGTGCCAACACCATCGAGTCAGCTCTGGAAGCCCAAGAGACGGACCGCTCTTCGTTTGACGACATCTTTGACGAGATCAACTGGGATTCCGATGATGATGCTGAGACTCTTACAATGAAGTTGGTGAAGGAGCTTGCAGACACTGAGTACGATACCACCAAGAAGTTGATTGAAATCCGTGGTGCATCAACTCAATACAGCGCCAACACAGCAAAAATCACTGAGGAGTGCAACAAGTTGAAACCAACGTTGGATCTGTTGATTGTGGAATTGTCCGGTGTTGCTCCTGATATTCAGCACATTGAGAGCCAGAATAAGGGATTGCAAGTCGAGAGTATCAACAAGAAGAACCTTTGGAGTGAGTTGTCCAATTTGCTCAATACAGTTGCCGTTGATGATAGCTCATTGAGGGTGTTGCTCAGTGCTGACATTGATAGAGACCTCGAGCATGTTGAATCTGTTTTGACGGAACTTGAGTCTGCAATCAACGCCATCAGAGGTGATGATAAAGGAAACGAGGATCTTGGTGATATGAGAGCGTTGAGAGAGAGAAGAGCCAGCTATGAGTCTGTCATTTCACAGTTTATTCAAAAGATGAGCCACGACTTGGACTTGAGATTCAACAACGTGATGCAGAGCGTCAATGGAAATGCTGATATCAGATACCTCTCACAGGCACTCTCAGAGCTCTTGACATATGCTGGTATTACTTTGTTCATCAAGCAAACATCAGAAGAATCCTTCTACGACCTTGTCGGCTCATGGGAGTCACATATCGCTCCATTCTACAACAACACAATTGAGAACTTGAACTTGAACCTCAAGAATCAGACCGAGAAGGAAGTCAAGTTCACCCTTTCCAATCCTTCTGCCTTTGAAACCAAGGCTGCGGTTATCGCTCCACAGAAACTCTCATCACATGAGGCCAGACAGAACAGATTGAAGGAGAAGTTTGGATTATCTGAGCCTTCAACACCAGACAGCGACACGAGCCTCTCTTCTTCGTCTCAGGCATCTGGAAATGATGCTTACTTCACCTCCTTCCAAACTATTCTCAACCACGTCATTCTCCAACAGGATTTCCTCGTCAAGTTTTTCCACATGTCCAGTGCTGACTCAGACTTATCCAGTTATGTTCTCAAGCATCCACTGCGTTCCCGCCAGTCTCTGTTGAATTCCTCTGTTGGTGAGATTGACTTTGACAGAACGAATGCAAGAGATATTTCAGCCACAATTGGTGCTGTTTTCCAACCAGCCTTGGATCATCTCCAGAAGACTGTGGTCCATGCTTTGAGAAACAACCAGAAGAACACACCAGGAATCTTGCTTTGGATTGAGCTCTTTGAGAAGAAATTTGAGTCAACGAATCAGGAGTACTTGATGGGACAGTTCAAGAAAATGAGTGACAGACTCTCAGCTGATTGGGCAAAGTTTGTTGATATGGAGAACAAGACCATTGAGAAGACCACTTTAGCACAGAGAAACAGCAGAGGTGTGTCCATCATTGTCAAGAACTTCTGCAAGCTTGTTGCTGAGACTGAGAAGACATTTGCAAAGACATTGGCAGAGTATCCAGTTGGTGGTGTTATTTCGAGCAACTTGAGCACGGGCAGAGAGGTTGACGCGGCTTACGTTTCACTCGCCAAATCAATCCTTGCAAATTTAAGCGAAGAGTTCGAAGAGAAGTTCTCGAGATTCAAGCTACACGAGGGATCGGAGTCTAAGGACAAAAGAAACTACCTGATCAACTTGGCGCAGAACAGCAACTGGGTGATTGACTCCTTGTCGCCTCTCAAGCTTCCTTCATTGGCACCAATCCTTGCTGAGTACCAGACCATCTACAACAACGCCAGAGACGAGTATGTCAAGATCATTATCGACAAGAACTTCGGTAAGGTGGCCAACTTTGTCCATGATGTCACTGGTCTTTTGAACGAGACTGCTCCGAAGAGTGTTGATCCTTCCAAGAGAAACGCATACAACAAGAACGCCGTCGCCAAGCTGCTTTCTGGATACAGCACGAGAGAGGTCAGCAGAATCATCAACGACATGAGACACGAGGTGGTGCACCACTATCAGGAGGGTGATGATTCCGAGCTGCAGCGCCAGCTGGTTGACAAGATCTGGTCCGCGCTCCAGGCTGAGTTTGTCTCCATCACCATGGAGTTGGAGAACATCATGGACAGCTACTACAGAGACGTCGAGCAGCGCTTCACGAAGAAAGATGTTATTGCATCATTCAACGCATCCAGAATCTCACAGTAAAATACACGAGATTCCAGGCCTTTTTATTAATGAGGCGGCGTAGCAAACGCGTAAAATGTAAAGTGGCACTGACGCGTACTGTCGCGCCCTCATCGCGTTCTGGCGGCAAAGCAAAACAAAGGAGGACACGGCTTCTCTCTCCATCAACACTTTTGCCACCGCCACCAGCAGCCTCACAATGGGCGCTTCAGACTTCGAAGACTCGTTCAGCGACGACGACTGGGATGACAGCGGATTGGAGGAGTTGGACAGGGTCATCAACAGGAAACCCGCCGCGGTCAACCGCCAGGTCCAGGAGACGGTGATACGGCGGCCCCAGGCTGTGCAGCGTACACTGACGGGAGAGGTGCTGGAAGGTGAAGTACCCGTCTACGAGGAGATCCAGAGGGTGGTGTCATTCAAGCCAACCCATCACGAGCTTAACCGCCAGGCGCTAGGCTCATACATCTACCCAGAGAACTTCGAGGTGAGAGACTACCAGTACGACATCATCAGCAAGGCGCTTTTCAGGAACGTCCTCTGTGCCATTCCAACAGGTATGGGTAAGACGTTCATTGCCAGTACCGTCATGCTCAACTACTACCGCTGGTTCCCCAAGGGTAAGATCATCTTCATGGCCCCAACGAGACCCTTGGTGGCGCAACAGATCCAGGCCTGTCTCGGTGTTACCGACATACCCAGCAGTGATACCGCAGTGTTGTTGGACAAGTCACGAAAGAACAGACCAGAGATTTGGAACACCAAACGTGTGTTCTTTGCTACACCGCAAGTTGTTGAGAATGACTTGAAGTCTGGTGTCTTGAGTCCAAAGGATATTGTTTGTCTTGTCATTGACGAAGCACACAGAGCAAGAGGAAACTACGCATATACCAATGTCGCCAAGTTTGTACACCGCTTCAACACCTCGGTCAGAGTCCTTGCATTGACAGCTACACCAGCTGCAGACATTGAAGGTGTCCAGGAAGTTGTTGACAATTTGAACATCTCCACAATCGAGATCAGAACTGAGGAGAGCATTGATATCACCAAGTACATGAAGCACAAGGACCAAGCAAGATTCAATGTTGGAGTGAGCCCCGAAATGAATGATATTATTGAGCTGCTGTCAGAGGCAATTGATCCCATCTTGAAACTGGCCAACGAGGCACAGATATACAACGAGACTGACCCGAGCAGAATCAACTACTTTGTCGTGCTGCAAAAGTCCCAAGCCATCATTGCCAATCCATCCATCCCAGAGGGCTTGAAGTGGCGAAACTATTTCATTCTCCAGATCATCAGTTATGTTGGCCAGATGCTCAGACGATTGAAGATCTATGGGTTGAGAACCTTCTACAGCTACTTCTGCAACAAGAGAATCGAGTTCCAGACCAAGTGGGAAATGGGAAAGTCCAGTAACAAAATTGCCAAGGACTTCTTCTATCATGCAGCATTGAAGAGAATTGACAACATCTGTGAACCGTTGCTGGAAGATAAGAATTACGTCAGTCATCCCAAGTTGGAGTATCTCCTCACAGAGCTCGATATGTTCTCCACCAAGAAGAACTCCAGAGCCATCGTCTTCACAGAGTTGAGAGAGTCAGCATTGGAGATTGTGCAGACCATTGATAACAACTTGGGAGATCAGTGCAAAGCTCATATCTTTATTGGTCAAGCCAGAGGCAAAGAGGGATTCGATGATGTTGAGTACAAGATGAAGCATGGCAAGAAAGGAAGAGGCAAAGCTGCCAAAGAGGCTCGTTTTGAGAAGGAGCAGGAAATCTTGCTGGAGAAAGAGGAGAACAAGAAGAAAGAAGCTGAAAAGAGACAGGCCAGTCGTACGTACACATCTGAAGAGGCTCAAATCCAGGGCATGAACCAGAAGCAACAGAAGGAGCTCATCAAGAAGTTCAAGAAGGGTGAGATTCAAGTATTGGTTGCAACCTCCATTGGTGAAGAAGGTTTGGATATTGGTGAAGTGGATATGATCATCTGTTATGACACGACAAGCAGTCCCATCAAGAACATCCAGAGAATGGGAAGAACAGGAAGAAAGAACGATGGACGTGTCGTGTTGTTGTTGGCTGCAAACGAGGAGCAGAAGTTTGATCAGGCCATGAACGACTACGCTCATGTTCAGCAGCAGATTGCACATGGAGCATTGAACATGCACAAATCTGACAAGATCATTCCACAGGATCTGAATCCTTCATGTGAGAAAATGTTCATTGAAATCCCAGAGGACAACTTGATCATTGCCAGAGGAGAGGACGAGGATGAAGTCATCAAACACGCTACTCAGGCTATGCTTGGCCAGGCTGTCGGCGGAAAGAGGAGAGCGAAGGCTACAAAGCTTCTGGGTGCTGGAAGAGGGAAGAAAGGCTCTGCTGCTGCAGCAGTCACACCTGCCCCCAAGAAGAGATTCTTCATGCCCGATGATGTTGAGACTGGATTTGTGAACTCATCTACACTTGTTCGCAAGATTGGAGGCCCACAGGCTGCATCACGCAACGACGAAATCAGTATCTCCCTTGATTCAGACGAGGATGACCCTGATGAAAGCATCGCATCAAAGAGTTCGAAGAAGGCACCAGCTGCTGACTCCTCCTCACTGCTGAGAGGGCTGTTCTCCAGCACGTCGAAGGCGACACCATCCAAGGCACCAAAATCACCTGCATTCACCACACCTCTCATGAGGAAATCGCTGCTCAAGAAGCCAACTCCTAACACCAGCTCTTCCGAACCGCCTTCTGCATCCAAAGGTCGCTCGCCAAAGACACCAATCCCAGTGACCGCCGAAGTTGTTGAACTTGATGACGATGATGGCGATGATGAATTCATGGACGATGAAGACGATGACATCCTTGAGATTCTTGATGCTCCAAGACCCACGAAGACCATTCAGAAACCACCAGCCCCGGTACCAGAGCCTGCTCCACTGATCCAGGCCCCAGACTCTCTGCAAGATGAACTGAAGAGCTCACCTCCACCACCAGCAGTTGCTCCACTTCCACCAAAGAGACGCCACGACGATATCTTAGAGGGCATATCCTTTTCCAGAGCATTTGAAGATGATGAGGACGTTGACGAGATCCCAGACAGTCAGGGCGACGTTCCAAACAGCGACGATCACGACAGCAGGGTGTTCCAGGACACGATCGACTCGATCCGCAGGGCAAGAGAGGACAGCATGCGTTCTGATTCCCCACTGAAGTCCAACTCACTCGCACCAGCAACGGCTACTGCTCAGCTTCTCACATTCGAGGCATACGAGGACCATGAAGACGAGCCTGCCTCGTTGAGAGCCATCACCGACGCAGCTAAGGTTATGGAGAAGCAGTATGAAGAGGACACTTCGTTCAACCCCGAGTCGTTCGAGACAGCAGAGCCAACGGCGGAGAAGAAGTCTAAGAAGAGCAAGTCCAAGAGGGAGAAAAAGCAGAAGAAGAACAGCACCAAGAGATCATCAGAAGGTGGTGAGTCAGAGAAGAAGAGAAAGAAGACAGACGCTCCACCAAAGGGAGTTGACATTGCCAACCTGCTCAAGGACAGACCGAAGAAGAAGTTTGGTTTGAGTCGAAAGATGTCTGATATGACCAAGGTCAATCCTTCCCAGATCATTGAATTGCTTGACAGTCAAACACAATCCAAAATGAGGAAGAAGGAACCACAGACCAGGCTTTACATGTCTCAAGCCGACCGTGTTGCGCCTGCCTACTTTGATGAGTTTGAAGGGTTCATGACGCCTAAGGAGTCGAATGTTTTCCTCACAGAGTACTTCGTCCCAGATCCAAGGGAGTGTATGCTGGACCCAAAGCCTGGTGCGAAGCTGAATGCCTTTGGCAAGGTCCCACACTCCATCAGCACGAAGAGATTGGTTGGATTTTTGAGGTTGTGTGGTCCAAGGGGTGTCAAGAAGTTGAACAAGATGGTCAAGGACTTGGAGGACAAGAGTGAGATGCCATATGATGACGAGCTTAACGCTTCTGATATTGTCGTTGATATGGGTACAAAGAAGGCAAATAAAGCTGCTGATTGCGATGACGATGACATTCAAGAGATCACGACTGATGGCGTGCTGGAGAACAATCACCTCGCAGAGTTCCCAAGCACTGTTTCGCTCTTGAGTGATGATGACGACGAGTTCAACGAGCTCTGAACGCTTTTAATGAAATGAATTATTTATTGATACCTGGGTCCATGTAGTGAATATCGGATATCGTATAATTCGTAGCACATACAAAGGAGGATGTTCAGCCGTCAAGTGTACCGGTACACTTTGTCACCTCGAGACCATCCATGTCACCACGTCCAGTGAGCCCCTTGTGAAGTTCACTTTCGTAGATGAGTCCCCAATTGCCGACATACTTTGCTCCGCTTGGGTTGACCACCTTCTCGTTGTGTGTTCTTCTCCAGATTGGTGGACTGCGGACATACTCCAAATAGTCAGGAGCACCAGGGACAATCACGTTATCGGCACACAGCACCGTTCCCTTTGTGACGAGACCCAAGGACTCCAACACTCTCAAGTCTGGAACGTAACAGTCCTTTTTGTGGTCCAAGAACACAAGGTCCACTTTGTCGATTCCGAGCTCCTTTGACACGCTCTCGATGATGTCGCCAGCCTTGCCGAGATGCTGGACGATGCGGTGGGACATGCCTGAGAGCTCAATCACCTGCGCACTGATCTTGCTGAAGACCGGATCAATGTCGAATGTGTGGATCTTTGCGCCTGGCGAGTCCAACTTGTCGAGCTCCATGGCCATGAGGATGGAGGAGTAGCCGGTGTGGGTGCCAAACTCGAAAACAACCTCAGGCTGCACCTTGCGCAGCTGCTCAATGAGGAAGGCGCCTTTGTGTGGGCCCACGTTCATGATGTGGTGGCTGTTTCCGTACTCGTCGATGTGGTCCAGAATAGCCTGTGGATGGTTCTTGTACTCCTCCTTCTTTGCGAGAATCCGGGAGAGCAGGTCCTCTTCAACCGGGTGTGAAAGCTGCTGGGGTGTTAGTTGAGGAGCCCAAGCGTGGAAGCGCGAGTAATATGGCTGACGGGCGCTACTCACTGCTTGTGCTGACATTGCTCTGAGCTGATTGGTGTTCACTGGGTGTCTGTTGGTGTTTGTGGGAAGAAAGAGGTGGCGATCGAAGCTTTTATGTGGAGTGGAGAGGCTTTGAATTACTCTACCCCGGGATTTGAGGCAGTTGCCCGCACGACCAATGGCGCCTCTGATCATGCTGTACCCCACACTTCTGCCCAGGAACAAGGAGCTCATCCGTGGTCTGATTATCTGATAAAACTAGTGGAGCCAGCTGGAGAAGCGGAGAGAAATCACGACATTTTCTCTCGTCTTCTACGTGACTTTTACCACTTGTACAACCTCCCGCGGGCAATCTCGGACTTGTGCCGGCTAAATACCCGGGCCCGACCGAGAGACAGCCTTCATGATCATCATGATCATCACCAACACTACAAATCGAGTCAATGCAAAAGTTACCTCTATTAACCCTCAGATAACAAGCTTCTCGACAGAGTACACAGGAACCTTCTGCACCGTCTTCAGGTTCTTCGTCTCCACCTGCTCAATCACAGCAAGAGCCTTCGAGGCGCCGTTCAAGGCATCAATCTTTCTCTGCAACACCTCGTGCAACTTCTCAACGAGCTCCTCGCTCCACGTGAACAGACCAGAGGCGTCAATGAGCAATGCAATGAGCTCGTGGCCAAAGTTGAGGCTCACGATGCGCTCCACGACCTTCAAGCTGTCCATGTCCGAGAAGTCGAGCTTGTCCTTTGGGAACTCGAGCAGGCGTGTAACAATGTCCTTGAAGATCTCCTCGTTCTCAGTGATGTTGAGTTCCTTCACGAGCTCGGAGATGGACACGTTGGCGGTCACCACGGCCTGTCTGAGGAGTCTTGGCTTCGATCTGAGCTTGGACAACAGTGACTCCACCGGTGGGAAGAGCGGATGCGTAAGGAGATATGTCAACGCTCTTTCAGGCAATGGTGCGTCTTTCTGTTCAAAGATATGTGATACAATGGTGTTCATGAATCTCGAATCAACAACGCGGTCCTTCTCGGTGTAGTATCCACGCTCGGCATTCAAGAACTTCAGCAACGCAGAGTCAAAGTCCTCAGCTTGGAGAATCTCATCCACATTGATCTCTTCAGCGGTGATGTTCAAAATGGATGGCACAACATATTGCTTCTTTGCTGTTTTGATGGATGACTTTCCGAGAGAGTCTCTTAATGTGTTCGTGTCCAAGGTGAAGTTCACGCCTGCAAAGTCTGTGTCTCTCAAAAGCACGGCAAACAGCTGCTGTGTTGACTTCTTCTTGTGTGTCTGTTCAGTGTACAGGATCTCACATTTGTTTTTCTTTGGTGATGTTGTTTGTGATACGATGATGCCAAAGTTCGTGTTGACGAGATACACCTCGGCATCCTGTGCAATGAGGAGTCTGTCTGCTGCTGGGGATGTGAATGTGAACTTTGTGGACTCTTTCAGAGGAGGAAGGCCAATTTGAGTTGTGTCAAGCACCTTGTATGCCTCGAAACGCGGCAGCTTGTAGAGCGTGAGGCTGTCTGTGGTGTACTTGTAGAGCGTTCCCTCGGAGTATGTAAATTTGAGGCTTGGAAGAGCCTTCTTGAACTCAATAATCTTAGAGCTGATCTCAACACCTTCAAAAGTGAGGAGCTTGAAGTTAAGATTGTGCTTCTTGGACTCATGCTCAATGACAAGAATGACATCGTTCTCAATGATCTGGCAGTACGTGACTGGATACAGCGACTTGACTCTCCACAATTCTTCGAACTGGGAATCGTACGACACAATAGCGTCTTCATATGCCACGACAATAGACTCCTCCAGTGATGAGATAGCAAGAACCTTTGAGGAACAATCCCACTCCTTCTTGATCTTTGAGTCGTTCTCCAACTTTTCCACAACCTGAACGAGATGCGTCTTCTTGGTCTTGTTGTACACTCCAATGACGTATCCGAGCTCCTTCACCGCGCAGACTGCTGTGATCACAAATGCTGGCGGAACACTGTGTGACCACACGAGTTTGGGACTCGGCTTGAGGACGTATTGTGAGATGGATGCGCCGGAGATGGCGATGTGCACTTCCTCGGGGCCGGATGCTGTGTGGGCCACTTTGGCACGCTCAGATGTGCCTGAAACACGGGGAAACTTGGCCAGGGTGTAGATTTCCGAGAGTGACATGGTGTAATGGTCCAGAATATGTACAGAGAGGACTGGCTTGGGTGGTTTGTGGCTCGAGATGAGGTTTTCACTGCTAAAAATCTGTCAAAGTACGCGCTTGGAAATTTTTAAATTTTCAGATTGCCGCCATTTTTTGGCAGACTTGTATTTCCTCTCAAGTTCGGCTGTGGTGCTCAACAGCATAAAGTGGTGCTCAACAGCATAATTTGAAGGCAACAACTGGGTAACAGCACTCCATTCATCCGTATTACTCCAAATAGAGAAGAACTCAAACGTCATACCTTTTCTCCGGGATCAACACGATGTCTACAACACAAGACAGACTTGCGAAGCTCAAACAGCTCCAGAAGCGAAAGGCAGAGGGTTCCAAGCAGAATCGACAAGAACTCTTCAAAGAACACAGACTGCAGAGTATTGGCGAAGGAAAGCTACGATCTATGGACAAGAAGCAAGAACGTGCACTGGAGGAGCTGGAACAGCTCGAAGCACAAGAGAAGGGCGAGTCGTATGAGAGGAAGAAAGTGTGGGACTACAGCATCGAGGACAACGAGAAGTGGGAGAAGAAACAAGAAGAGCGACAGAAGAACGTGATCAACGCTGGATTCAGCAACTACACCCAATTGGCCGAGCAGTCTTACAAGAAGGAGATTTCACAGCTTGAGATTGACAAGGAGGCATACAAGAAGCAGAAGGAGCAGCAGGCTAAGGACAAGTTGGATGCCGGGGAAGACGACGATACAGAGACATTCAATCACAAACCATCGAAAGATGCTGTTAACCGTCTCTTGGGATCCTTGAAGACTGGGGATGCCCGCAGGATGCAGAGAAGAAAGAACTACGACGACACAGACACGTACATCAACCTCAAGAACAAGCAGTTCAACGAGAAGCTTGACAGGGACTACGGCAAGAAGGAGTGATGTAGTGTATAGTGCATATTAATGATTGATGACACAAAAAATATACAAATCAGGCACAAATTGCCCCGTTGAATTCACCATTTCCGCATTCGCCACTGGGGGTTACCCGTCGCTGAATCTGCCCGCGAACTTCGAAGTCTCGATCGATCGCCTCCAAAACAAACGGCCAACATGAACAACATCACCAACTCTTCAACAGGCGAAAACATCAGCGAAACAGCAGCAACAAAGCCCGCAAAGCCGAGATGTCTGCCAGCGAGGACGAGCACTCGAGACTGTCTGATGACGAAGGCAGCGGAGACGACCTGATGCAGCAGAAGCCCTTCGACTCGTCCGAAGAAGAAGAAGAAGACGACGAGGAGGAGATGCAGAAGGTCAAGGACGGCTTCATCGTTGACGACGAGGACGAGGACGCCGGGCCAAAGCGCAAGAAGAAGCACAAACGCCGTCATGAAAAGAGAGAGGACGATGCGCTGCTCGACGAAGACGACCTCGATCTCGTGATGGAGAACAACGGCCAGGTGCCCCAGAAGTCCAAGAGCAAGCTCAAGCGTTTGAAGAAGGCTGCGGCCCCAGAGGAGCCTGTGCGCAAGTCTGGCATTGACGACTTCTTCTCCGATGATGACGACGAGGAGATGACCGGTGCTGGCGAAGGAGCGGCCCCAACACGCTCAATTGGAAGACAGATCCTCGATGAGCTCGACGAGTCTGACGATTTCATCGAAGACGATGAAGAGGAAGACATGGACGAGGCTGATCGTGAGGAGCACCGCCGGAGACGTAAGCAGGAGAGACTCAGACCAACTGAAATCACCGGAATTGCCTCAGAGAAGATTGACGAGTTGTACGACATCTTTGGTGATGGTGAGGACTACGCCTGGGCTCTTGAAGGTGAAGACGCTGATGGCGAGTATCACGACGAGGATGTGAGACCACAGTTGCAGGACATCTACGAGCCTGAAGAGTTGAAGGCAAGAATGTTGACAGACTCGGACAAACTCATCAGAGACACAGACGTTCCAGAGCGTTACCAGATGATCCGTAACAGCATCAAGGAGTATGAGCTGGATGACGTTGACTACACTTACGAGAAGACATGGATTGCACACAAGCTCATGGAAGAGAAGAAGCTGAAAGAAAATATTGAGTTTGATGAGGATGTATTCACAAATGCCGTTGGTGATGTCTTGGACTTCATTTGCAAGGAGAACATGGACGTGCCATTCATCAGTTCACATCGTCGTGACTACCTCTTGAAGACTGATATCATTGGCGAGGGTGACGAGGCACGCACAGAGATCCAGACTCTTCTCGAAGACGAAGATCTTTGGAGAATGGTGCAGCTGGATGTTGAGTACCATGCCTTGGTGGCCAAGAGAAACACTGTCAACGACATGATTTCCTATTTGCATATCGACGATGAGCTTTTGAACACTGCTCTCCAACAGGCTCGTTCCCTCACTGATTTGCAGGACTGTCATGACTTCATCAACTTCCAGTACAGCCATTTGATGAGAGATGTGGGAATGAAGAGAGCACAGAAGACATCCATCTTTGACAAGGTGAAGAACAACAGGATCTTTGAATTGGTCCAGGCCATTGGTATCACTGCCAACGAGTTTGCCGAGAACGTGATTTCAGGAACTAAGATCTTTGTTACAACAGACCCAACATACTCTCCAACGACACTGGCTGAGGACATTTGCATGGATGATGGCTCTCTCTTTGCTAAGACATCGCAGACTCTGGACGTTGCTAAGCGTTACTACGCCGAGCAGATCTACACACACTTGAGTTTGAGAAGCAAGTTCAGAAATGACTTCCTCCAGTACGCTACAGCCAGAATTGTACTCACTGAACAAGGTCGTTTGAAGATTGACAAGAACTCCAGTTACGCAGACTTCAAGTATGCCGTGAACAGATCACATGACTCCTTCAGACAACAACCAGACCTCTTTTTGAGAATGCTTGAGGCTGAGTCACAACACTTGGTTGAGATCAAGTTTGAATTGGCGGACTCGGGCTCCTTCTTCGACGACTTGTTTGCCTACTTGTCCTCTGATTCCGAGTCTGACATTGCCCATGAGTGGAACTCTTTCCGTCGTGATGCCTTGAACATTGCCTTGAAGAAGCTCATTCCACACATCGTGTCCAACATCAAGGAGGACATCCGTCGTGAATGCGAGCGTCTCTTGTTCTTTGACGTGCGTGCAGCCTTCCTCAAGAAGATCGACCATGCTCCATTCACTCCGCCAGAGCAGGAGGTTGGATACATGCCAAGAGTGTTTGCTGTTTCCGCTGGTAACTGTCTGTTTGGTAAGGATGCCGTTGTTGCCTCGATCATTGATGAGGAGGGCAAGGTTACTGACACTTTCAAGTTTGTGGAGAACCCACGTACACCAGCAGACAGACTCGCCGAGGGAGAAACGTCGTTCGACATTGCCTTTGCTGATGCTGTGAGAGAGACCCAACCTGATGTCATTGTTGTCAACGGTTTCAACACGAACACAAACAAACTCCAGAGAATCTTGTTGACGATCATCGAAGATAATGATATCAAGGTGTTGAACACCAACTCTAATATCCCAGTCATCTACGTCAACGATGAGGTTGCATTGAGATACCAGAACTCTCAGAGGGCCATGGAGGAGTTCCCGGACAAGACATCTCTTGTGAGATACACCATTGCTCTTGCTCGTTACACACAGTCTCCATTGCTTGAGTATGTCAACCTTGGTGACGAAGTGTTGTCTTTGGCTGTGCACAAGCATCAGGGCCTTCTCTCCCAGGACAAGTTCAAGGAGGCCATTGACACTGCCTTTGTTGACATTGTCAGTATGACAGGTATCGACATCAACAGATGTGTCAGTGACTCTTACTTGGCTGCTTCGTTGAAGTATGTGTCTGGTCTTGGTGACCGTAAGGCCTTTGGCCTGTTGAGAGCTGTCCAGCAACATCCACTCTTCTCTCGCCAGTCTTTGATCACGAACGACAACATCTCTATTGGCGCCACCATCTTCCTCAACTGTGCTTCCTTCCTGAGAATCCCACAGTCCAAGACTCGTGCACTCAGACACTCGGATGAGATCGAGGCAGTGACACCTTTGGACGACACAAGAATCCACCCAGAGGACTATGCACTTGCTGAGAAGATTGCTGCTGATGCAATGGACTACGACGAGGAGAAGGTTGCCGAGCTTGCAGATGCCCCACCAGGCGAGACCATCATCGACAACTTGGTGTCATACAAGGATCGTGGAGCTTCCCTCTTGGATGCCCTGGTGTTGGAGGACTACTCGAGACAATTGCTGGAGGCTTACAACAAGAAGAAGAGAGCCACGTTACACGCCATTGTGGATGAGCTGGTGAGTCCATACGAGGAGATCAGAAAGAGATTTGAGCCATTGAACGCCTACGAGATCTTTGAGAGCTTGTCTGGAGAGTCCATTGATGACTTCCGTGAAGATGTTGTTGTCCCAGTGGTCATAAAGAAGGTGAATGATTTCCGTGTCTTTGCACTCACGGCCAGTCGAATTGAGTGTAATGCTGACGTTGGTGACTGCAAAGATCCTACTGATCCTCGTCGTCTTGGTGAGATTTTCCAAGAGAGCCAGACTGTTCCTGCCAAGCTGAGAGCTGTGAACTACATTGACTTCACTGCTGATATCATTCTCAGACCAAAAGAGGTCCAGAACTCACCTGAGAGACTTCAATTCTCCAGAGATCCAGCCATTTGGGACGTTGCGGCTGAGTACCGTGACATGGCTGCTGAGCACCAACAGAAGGAGGAGCAGAAGAAACAGATCAGAGTCATCAACCATCCATTGTTCCGTCCTTATAACTCTGCTCAGGCACAGAACGAGTTGGCTCCTCAGGCACCAGGCTCGGTTATCATCAGACCTTCATCTCTTGGAAACAATCATGTTGCTATCACTTGGAAGGTTGCCACGAACTTGTACCAGCACATCAACGTTGTTGAGCACGAGAAGGAGAACGACTACTCCATGGGCAAGCGCTTGACGATTGGTGACCTCCAGTTCCATGATTTGGATGAAATTTTGAACGCATATGTCTATGAGATTGCCAAGCACATCCAACAGATGACACAACACGACAAGTTCCGTACAGGATCCAAGGACGAGGTGAGTGAGTGGATTGAGCGTTACTCCAAGGCGAACCCGAACAGAGTTGTCTACTGCTTTGCCTATGACTACAGAAAGCCAGGCTCTTTCCTGCTAATGTTCAAGACTGGTCCTTCATCCAAGCTGTACACATGGAGTGTCAAGGCTACGCCTGAGGGTTTCGAGTTGAGGGGATACGCTTATCCATCGATGATCACGCTGTGCAATGGCTTCAAGTCGTTGTTGAAGAACAACCCTAACCAACCGCCACAGGCAAAGCCTCAGTCCCAATCACGTTATGGCGGAAATGGCAGCTCATACCAGAACTCCCGTTACCAGGGGTCGTCGTCATACACTCAGAACTATGGTTCGCAATATGCTTCGAACTATTGATGACGCTGTGGGTTTTGGTGAGGTGAGGTGAGATGAGGTGAGTGAGGAGAAGGTTTGATGAGATTGGTTTTGGTGTTGTTTTCTGAGAACTTCCCACCAAACAAAAATGAAAAAGGGTTTAATTGTACGATATCGCTATAAAGACAAAAAAAGCATACGTAGTTATTAGTGCGAATTGATCGTGAACATAGTTAAGCTGAAGCATGAAGTGATTAGACCAACTCTTCGAGCTCTTCTGTGTTCTGGGCGGTGATCCTTTGTTTGAAGGCCTTCTCCTGTTCCTCGCGGTCCTCCTTCTCGCCATCAGCGATGAGTTCATCAAGGTCGAAGTCGAACTTGGAAGGGTCACGGTCTGCTGGATCCACATTCTTGACTCTTCTTCTGAGACGTGTTGGTCTCTGTGCCGATGAGCTTGAGAACCTGAGTGGGGTATCCTCCATCGTGATGTTCAGGTTTTTCTTGAGTCTCTTGAGCTGTGATTCCTTCTTCTTCTTGGCCTCCTCGCGTCTCTTCAGCTCATCTGGTGGAAGATAGCCCTGGTACTCCTCCTCCTCTTCTTGTTCTGTGTTTTCTTGCTCAGGGTCATGGCGTTGTGGCTGGCGAAGCTTGAACTGTCCCACGCCGTTGATTGCTGGTAACAAGAAGCGGAGGACCATGATGGTCAGCACCAGCCCAATGAGGATGAAAATAGAGGAGCTCTCAGCAGCCATATTATGCTGTTTCCCCAGGTTTCGTGATCTTTATTGTTGTTTGTTGTTGTTTGTTGTTGTTTGTTGTCGGTGACATGAGACCGAATTCGGAAAAACATCCGGCGAGAGGAAAAAAGAAAAAAAAAGAGGGCCGACTCATCAACTCATCAACGTTTCCCTTCTTCAAGTACCAGTGATCGACTCCAATTTCGCCATGTTTCGTCAGAGTTTGAGACTATCTGCTGCGCTATCGAAAGCAGCATCACTCAGAGCTCCAGCTTCCCAAGTTTCCGCTTCTCTGAGGGCCTACAACAGCGCCAGAAGCGTTATCACTCGCTTCCCCGCCACAAGCTCTAGAGCTTACTCCGTCACAACATCAGGAGAGACTCTCCCGGAACAAGTTGAGGAGCTTTCAACACGAGAGTACCACCGAATCTCTGACGAATACCTTGAGAACCTTGTTGACCAGCTCGAGTTTCTTTCCGAAGACTTCCCAGCCATCGATGCCGAGTATTCCCAAGGAGTGCTCTCATTGGAGCTCCCGCCAAACGGCTCCTATGTCATTAACAAACAGCCTCCAAACAAACAGATTTGGCTCTCGAGTCCCATTAGTGGGCCCGACAGATTTGACCCGATCGATGGAAAGTGGATCTCTTTGAGAACCAAGGAGTCGTTGGGTGATCTCCTCCATAGGGAGATTGAGACTGCCCTGGGAGAGAAGGTTGAGCTCGAAGGTGTTGAATGAGACTACTTTTTAATGTTGTACATACATAATGCAATGATATTTATTACGCCACATTAGTCTTTAGATGAGCTCCTCTTGTGTTCCTCTCGGTCTCTGTACTCCTTGCTGTGTCGTTCTTTGGATCTGTGACGATGTGATCTGTGACGGTCACGATCATGATGACGATCACGATGCCTCGATTTCTCATCATGATGGCTGTCCCTGGATCTGTGTGACGTGCGGTGTTTGTCGTCACTCCTTGATCTGTGGCTGTGTCTGTGCTTCTCCTCGCTCTTCTCATCACTGACCTTCTGCATGAGTAACAGAGGATCAGTGAACTCATCCTCCTTCTCCTTGGTGGCAACCTTCTTCTCCTCCTTGACATCTTCAGGGTTGGCAAAATCGTTCCTCAACTCCTCCTCAAGCATGGCTTCATACTCTTCATCTCGCTCCTTCTCTTCATACCATGCGTGATCCACTCGTATCACCCTCCCAAGCACTCTGACTCCATTCAAGTTGTCCACCGCCAGTATCGTGCTCCGTTGGTCTTCATACTTCAGCCACCCAAAGCCTCTGGACTTGCCGGTCTGTTTGTCGCGAGCAAGCTTGAGATGAACGGGAATGCCATACTGGGAGAAGATGATCAATATATCACCTTCGGTGAGTTCAGGCGAGAGTCCTCCGAAGTTGATGTATGCTGTGTCCTTGTACTCCTGGTGCCATGAGGCGGAGATGGGCACGTTGTTCTTCAGCTCCTGCTCGCTAAGCCTGGCGATACTATGAATTTGACTGGACATTGGGTTAGTAACACGCACTTAGATCACAGGAATAGAGATAAACTCACTTCATAGGTGGCCTAATACGCGGATTCTAATGCTCAAGAGTGTTGTGGAGGCCTCGCAGTAACATTCGATTACATAAGCGCCTTCACTTTTTTTTTTAATTTTTCTTTTTTCGCGAATTTGGGAATGTGCAAAAAATCTAAAAATAGCGCGCTGTGATCTGCCGTTTCAACTCCAACAAAAACACGAAAATTACAAGCTGCTACACAGCCTTGGAGCCAGGAAAAGAAGCCTTTTTGGAGCCCGAGAAGCCTGTCCACACATACTTTCTTCCCTGCTCTGCTTCCCAAGCTCTGTTCAGCCAGACTCCCTCCACACACAACTTCCTTCACTTCTCCAGGCCAGCACACACACGAGCTCGGCCCTTGTATTGGTCTGAACATTGAGATCAGCACGACAACACCTCCCCGGTCCCCACGTCTCTCCACAGCTCCGTCCACCACCGCTTTCTTGCACTCCTGACCACGCACAGCCCACAGCGAACCCGCCATGAACATCTTCAGGCTGTTCTTCACACTGTGGCTCCTGCTCCAGGGCGCCGTGGCCGAGAAGTTCATCAAGACCTCCTCGCTCATGACATGTATGGCTGACTCGCAACTCACAGCCACATACTTCGATGTCAAGTTCTATCCTTCGAACAGTTCTGTCGTCTTTGATGTGAATGCCGTCACCACCATCACAGGCTACATCATGGCCAAGATCACCGTCATCGTGTACGGTCTTGAGATCATCGAGAAGGACTATGAGCTCTGTGATCTTGGTTACGACGAGTTGTGTCCTCTTTCCTCGGGTTCCTCGCGTATTGACATCTCTTCGTCATATTCGATCTCCGACTCGATCACAGACATGATTCCAAGCATCGCATACACCATTCCAGATCTCGATGCCCGTGTCCAGGTTGTCGCCTACTCCACCAACGACACGGACACCCCACTCGCCTGTGTCTCTGCCACTCTCTCCAACGGAAAGACCGTCCAAACGAAGTATGCCTCGTGGCCTATTGCCGCCATCTCTGGTCTTGGACTCGTGACATCCGGTATCGTGTCCGTCATCGGCCACTCCAACACGGCCGCACACATTGCCTCCAACTCCATCTCGCTCTTCGTCTACTTCCAGAACCTCGCAATCACCTCCATGATGGGTGTGTCCAAGGTGCCACCAATTGCGGCTGCCTGGTGTCAGAACTTCCAGTGGTCGATGGGTATCATCACCGCAAACTTCATGCAGAAGGCCATCACTTGGTACGTTCAGGCTACGGGCGGTACCTCCACCGTTGTCGTGAAGAACGCTGACCTCTTGTCCATCGCAGCGCAGAAGAGAAACTTCATTGACACGCTTGCCTCTGTTGGACCAACTTTGGTCAACCACTTTGCCAAGAGAGCCGAACTCGCCTACGACGAGGATGTCGATGATGCCTCTCTCTACAACACCGACGAGCGTAACACCGATGATTTGACCTCCAAGATCTTGGTGCTCAGAGGCATCCAGAGAGTTTCTTACCTTGCTGGTATTGAAATCTCCAACTTCTTCCTCACCGGTGTCGTCTTCTTCCTTTTCTTCTTGTTTGTTCTCTTGATTCTTATCGTCTCATTCAAGGGCTTTGTCGAAATCCTTATCAGATCGGGAACAATCAAGCAGCACAAGTTCCAGGACTTCAGAAAGCAGTGGTCTACTATCATCAAAGGTACTCTGTTCAGATTGGCACTTATTGCCTTCCCACAGATCTCGCTTCTGACACTTTGGGAGTTCACCGAACGTGATTCCGCTGCTATTGTTGTCGTTGCTGCATTCATGCTGATCATCATTGCCGGTCTGATGCTTTACGGTGCCATCAGAGTCGTCATGATTGGAAGAAAGTCCACAAGAGAGCACAAGACTCCAGCATACTTGCTCTATGGTGACTCGAAGATCCTCAACAGATTTGGTTTCTTGTACGTGCAGTTCCAGGCTGAGAAGTACTGGTGGTTGGTTGTGGTCTTGTCATACCTCTTCCTTCGTTCCATCTTTGTTGCCTTGATGCAGACACATGGTAAGCCACAGGCTGTTATTATCTTTGCAATCGAGTTGATCTACTTTGTCGCTTTGTGTTGGAAGAGACCATACATGGACAAGAGAACCAACGTCTTCAACATCCTCGTTCACTTGGTTTCTTTGATCAACTCCATTTTGTTCTTGTTCTTCTCCAACGTGTTTGGTCAACCAGCCGTCGTCTCATCGGTCTCTGCCATTGTTCTCTTCATCCTGAACGCCGTGTTTGCCTTGTTCCTCTTGATCTTCACCATCGTGACATGTGTGTTGGCATTGGTGTACAAGAACCCAGACACAAGATACCAGCCAATGAAGGATGACCGTGTGTCATTCATTCCAAGAACAACCGCATTGGAGAAGACAGACAAGAAGGACACTGAGCTCTTGGCTCTCGGTGAGTCTGTGCTCTCTGGCCAACAACCACAACAGCTTCAGATCCAGGAGTCCGACAGTGAGGAGTCTTCCAAGTTCCCACAGTCCAACTTGCCAAGAGACCGTTCAGACTCCCTCAGCAGCTCAAACCTTGTGCAGCCTGCCTCAGCAGTGTATGGCACACAACCTCTCTCGAAGCCTGGTGTCTCCTTCAACACAGATACGTCGTACCATGGCTCTGGCTTCTACGACGATGACAGCACGAACAACTCGTCGAGCAACTTCATCAACAACCCATACGAGAACCCATACGCCAGGGCAAGACAGAACAATGGCTCTCGCTTCTGATTCATGAACTGCATGCATAACAACACTCTCTTCTCTTTATTGCTCTCATCCTTTGTTGCTCTCATTTGTTGTCGTTTTGAATTTTTATATCTGGTGAAAGTCCGTGGGACTACAAAACAAAAAACCCCATAGCAGGTTCTACGCTGCATTGTACAATAGGTCGAATGAAATCACACGTGTATCACATCGACACATCTAGTGTAGTCATGATCAGAGCATGATCTAAGCAAAAGTGTTGAACCAGCACAACTGGTCAGCGAGGGCCTTCTCCTTGGCGTACTTGACGACTGGGTCGGAGATGTCACCTCTGGCAGCGAATCCGTGGGTGGTACCAGAGAAGAGGTCGAGCTGGTATCTGGCGCCGATCTCCTTGAGCTTGGCCAGTGTCGCCTCTCTGAGCTCTGGTGGGAAGATGGTGTCGGTCTCAGCGGCAGAGATGAGCAATGGCTTCGTGATGGCGGCGATCTCCTCGATGGAGACGAAGGATGGGTGGGCGACAGCGGCACAGGTGGCGTAGCCAGTGTCGGCAATCTGCTGGACGGCGTACTTGGCTCCGTAGCAGTAACCGACGACACCGAGGAAGGTGACTGGGATGTCCTCTCTCAACTTGGAGAGGAAACCATCGACAATTGGCTTGGTGACATCGGAGCCGTGGAGAGGGAGCCACTTGGAGAGGTCGGTCTTGCCCTCAATACAGTCGTCGCCGTTGAGGATGTCTGGAACGAGAGTGTAGTATCCGGCCTTGGCAAACTCGTCGGCAATGAGCAGAACGTTGTTGAAGTGGTTACCGAAGATGTCAGTGAGGATGACCACCACCTTGTTGCCCTTAGAGCCTGCGACGTAGGTGTTGAGGCCGTAGATCTCGGAGTGCTTTCCAGTTGGGGTTCCCTCGTGGAAGGAGCCCTGGAGACAGCATGCGCCTGGTGCGTTGGATGCCATTGTGAGTGAGTGTTTGCCGGTGGAATTGAGCTTCTGACTCGCTTTGTCTGATTCTGGAGAAGCTGGGAATCGATGGAATTTATAGGAAGCCTCCGCCAAATCTCATATTCGCGGCTTACGTAATTTATCTCAAAAGTCTACAGTTACCAACGCGTTCGAGAACTGTAGACCCAACGGCTCAAGATCCATTTCTGGAAGACAATTTACAAACATTTACAAACAACTTCAGATGACAACAAACAATCAATTCAGCTCATTCCACAGAACTTCGTCTTGCCAAAGATGCTGTGATGGAAGACATTGAACCATGTGATTGGCTCGCAATCAGCTGCTGAATCTGGCGTCTTGGATGTGCCTCCACCAGTTGAAACAGACTCCAACTTGACAGGCTTCAAGTTCTTCTCCAGCTTCTGTTTACCAATCCTCTGCTCCATCTGGCGAGAGATATTGTCTTCACTCAAAGGCCCAGCTAATTCGGACTCTTCACCTCTCAATCTTGGCTTCTTCTTCTGCAACGTGATGTTGCTGGAACGCGTTTTTGCTCTCCGAAGACGTGGCGATTCTCTGGTACCATCCGACTCCTCTTTCTCTTTCTTTGTCTTGGAAACAACAAACGTCTGTGGGTTCAGGCGGAGTTTCTTGTCGTTCTTGAGCCTCTTCTGCTGAAGGCGATCCTCCAAGCGGTCACGTATCTGATCCATCTTACTCTTCGTGAGATCAGGATGCTCCCCTCGGCGCTCCAATTTCTGCTTCTGAACATCTTTCCCTTGTATGTCCAGCATGAAAGTCCTGCGTGGTACATACCCACGATCCTCAAATGCAGGGTGTTTCTCCTTGACAATGGACAATGGGATCATCAACTCCTCAATTGGTTCCTCTTGAGCCACACGGTTTGCATGTGGGTTCATACGTTCAGAACGTTTCTGCAACAGCTCCTTCTTGTTGGCGATTTTTGCCTGATCATCACCATCCTTGTGGTCATATACCGGGAACAACACCAAGTTGGACATGTCATCGTGGATCTTCATACAGAAACTCTGCTTCTTAGTGGCCACATTGAGTGTGCAGAACACACCGTGCACCAACTGACTCATACTGACATCCTCAATCCAAGTACGCGCAAAGGAATCGAAGAAGGCACTCAACTCATGCTCACTTGCCAACTTATTTGGGCCCATCAACGGAATACCAACCTCTTGTGACTCCATGGCTTCAGCACCACTCTTGAACAAGAACACGATCAGAGGTACATCATCTCTGACAGCATGGGCCAACATTGGAATCTTTGAACTGCTTGTTGTCAAGACGTCATTGGTCAAAGTATCTGGATCAAAGGCACCATGTTGTGGGATTGGCAACACCAACAGGTAGTCAACCATCAAGGACAATTCTGGAAGTGTGAACGGCGCAGCGTGGTCAATGAAATTGGCATACTCCTCCTTGGACTGGGACTTGGGGACGTTGAGTGGATCAGAAGTGTTGAAAACAAAGTAAGGAACTGTCTTCTCTGGAATCAAGATATCCAAATGAGACTTGAACTGTGGACTTGCATACTTGAACTTCTTTGCGTACTTGACCAAGTCCTTGTACCCCAACAGGTTTAATGTGCGCTCTGTGATGTGGCTTCTCGGGATGATGAAGATGTCGTGACCGGGCTCATATCCCGCGTGGTGTTCTTCTCCTCCTTGATCCAATGGCCGGAATAGCTTCATGGAGAACAACTCATCTTGCAAGTGTGTGGTAAACTCTGAGGCTGGTGCTTTCCGTGTGAGAGTCTTCGGGTTGACAAGCTCTGTATCGTCGTATGGATGTGGTACTGGAAGTGCACGGGCTGTTGCTGAGAGCAGGGCAACCGCGATGCAGATGGACCTAACGAGTGGTATGATCATGGAGGCTGTTGGATAGCAATCTTGCTAAACTCTGAAGAACAACTGAGCCTGGTCACAGCCAAGGCCAGCTCTGTTGTTGATCTCTTTCCGCTCGCGGTGTGCCTGACGTGTTTGTGGCCTGTGGAGTAGACGGACCACAAAACCGATTCGACATTCATCCATGTCTCACCATCTCCCGAATGGCTCCAAAAGAATCGAGATGCAAGACTTCATCATTCATGTCTTGTGGACTGTGCCTGTGGGTTGCATATGTATGCCTATTCGTAAGGCTCTCAACTTGCACCACTTTTTCAATGTTGTGACTCTGCGAAGTGAGCTTTTCTCTTGACTAGCTTTCCTCTCGACTGCGCCATCCATGCCAGCCTCGCAGCACTGGAGAACGTAGTGAGAGCCAAGTTCTACCAGTGGTGAGAAGTGATGTTTTATGTCCATATAGAAAGCCAAATATGAGACAAACCTACTTTTCCTCTTCGAACTTGTAGAGACTCTTCCCTGGAGCCTGTCTCGGCTTCTCGGCCGATGGTTCGCGCTTGAACGATGAACGAGGTTTTCAGCAAAGAGCCTCCAGCACAAACCATCTTTGAACTGAGCACATCGCCCATTAACAACCAATCCCGAGTGCCTGTGGTGACAATGCTCAGAACAACGTCCACACAGCCGGCATTGGCTCGCCAGGCTGCAAAGTCTGTGCTGAGAGCGAGCGCTGCACAGTTCTCCACACACCCAATCGCACAGCAGCAAAAGACCACACACTTTGGCGCAAAGACCGTGTTGGAGTCTGAGAAGGAGAAGCTTGTCGGCCAGGTGTTCAGTTCCGTTGCATCCAAGTATGACATCATGAACGACGTGATGTCCGTGGGTGTTCACAGACTGTGGAAGGACCACTTCATCAGAAAGCTCGATGCTGGTGCCAGACCTGGCTCTCGTCCACTTGACTTCCTCGACGTTGCCGGTGGTTCTGGAGACATTGCCTTTGGGCTCTTGGACCATGCCAAGGCTCGCTTCAACGACACCAAGTCCACCATGACCGTTGTCGACATCAATTCGGACATGCTCGAGGAGGGTGTCAAGAGATGTGCGCAGAACCACTACAAGAGTGACCCACGTATCCAGTTCCTCGTGCAGAACGGTGAGGTGCTCGATAAGATCGAGGACAACAGTAAGGACGTTTACACCGTTTCTTTCGGTATCAGAAACTTCACAAACATCCAGGCTGGTCTCAACACAGCCTACAGAGTCCTCAGACCTGGTGGTGTCATTGGTGTGCTCGAGTTCTCCAAGGTTGACAACCCACTCGTGGACACTGTCTATCAGAACTGGTCCAAGTTCCTTCCAATCTTCGGCCAGGCCATTGCCAATGACTACGACTCTTACCAATACCTCGTGGAGTCGATCCAGAAGTTCCCAAAACAGGAGGACTTCAAGGGAATGATCCAAAAGGCAGGCTTCTACGTTCCAGAGCCTGGTTACGAGAACCTCACGTTTGGTATTGCCGCCATCCACATTGGAATCAAGCTCTAATCAATCATGTACATATATGAGACGCCCCCAAAATTCATAAAACCGTTAAATCAACATCATGTTCGTAGCAACATAGCAATAGTGGCGAGCGTATCATGGAACCAATCCCTTAGCCTTCATGTTGATCTGCTTTGCCTGCTCGATCTTTTCAAAGAAGTACTCCTGGTAATTGAGGATGAACTGTGCACACATCTGTCCCGCCTTCTTCTTATTGGTGGCCTTGGCTCTAGCAATGTAGGCTTTCTGCACAATACAAACAACCTGCACCTCAGAGTTTGACTCTTTAGTGGTCTTGTACTCTGCCGCGTCATATCCCGAGTCAATGAGAAGACGGTTGAGTTTCTCCTTCGAAGTCTTGTCCACAGCTTCATCCGGAGCATCTGGAGCAAGTGCAATGACGGTCAGATCAACACTCATGTGGAGTGGATGCTCGTGATGGATGTTGTTGCCGTACAGCGGTGGACCAATGATAGGGTTATTCTGGGCAACAGCCGATACACCCTGTTTGGAGTTTTGCTGGAACGCCTCATGTGGCGTTTGGGTGTAGCTGTACTGTTGTGCTTGAGTATGTTGTGGGTATTTCGGAGCCTGTTGTTGTGGTGTTGGCTGGGCTGTGCTCTGCAAAGGAGTAGATGTGTGACTGTTCTTTGATGTGGATGTTGGGGCTGGTGACTTGGCCTTGATATTAGCCTGTGCCTCATGATACTTTTCAAGCTCCTTCTGCTGTGCCACCAATCTTGCAAGCTGGGAAGGCGTCAGCATGGCGTTTCCAGCCGCCTTGTGCTGTGCCTCTTCCTCTGACTGACCGGAGCCTTGGCCAACCAAGATGGCAGATTCACGCTCGCCAATGGTGGCATGTACAACATAGATTGTACCTTCATCCTTCCCAAGCTCACCCTTGTGAACGACTTCAAATTTGACGTTTGCAACCTTCTGTTCCAAAATCTCCTTGGCAGTCTTATCCTGCTTGAGCAAATCAAACTGAAGAACAATTGGCTCAATCAACACTGCAATGACTTTCTTCAAATCGTTCGGGAACGAAGGAGAAGGAGAAGTGAGACAAAGAGCCCCAATGTATCTGTAGAAGATCTCCGCTGTGTCCGTTCTGTTATCAGCGGCAATGTTGTACATCCTTCCCCAGGCGGCAGCAACATCGTGAGTAAAGAGATAGTTTGTCACCGTAGCCACTTTCCCCTGATCTGGGAATCTCAAATAGACGAGCTCTGTGACGACCTCTTGATAACGACCTCTGCCAATACACGTGAGATCGTCTGTGGCAAATGTATCTGTAGCAAAGTCCTGACCAGAGGAGGTGATGGCTCTCTTCAAGAAGAACTCGTTGGTGATCTTTGGAAGCTCTGGGAGGAAGTGGGCGGCTTTGTTCATGAACTTGACCATGACACTGTCTGTAAAGGTTCCCTTGTCAAGACCGGTTGGGTTTGTGTGTTTGAACTCCACGAGTGTGTCGAAGAGAGGAAGCTTCCCGCTGAGATAGGCATCCTTCAAAAGGGCGCCCAATTGGATATGCGAATCGTCTCTCAAACAATTGAGCACCACGGGATCATTGCAAACATCCTTGAATGTCTCCAACAGCTGTGATGATGGAGCCCGTGTCACAATCTTCTCCACGGCATGAAGAAATGAGGCCGCAGCAGAGGAGATAGCGATAGCGTCGTCCTTGACGAAGGAGTCCTGATCCTTTTCCACGCTGTGCGTGTCAATATTCTTCAGGTAGGCTAGTAGGTCGGAATCGGGGAGCCTCTCCACCTTCTGCTTCTTTGTAGATGGCTCTCCAGACATAGCGCCCGTTGTGGCTGGTTCCTGTGGCCTACCAAATTCTTCAGTGGGGGGTCGTGGGGTCTGGGTTGAAGAAGCTGTCATCCGCGCCAAAGGCAAAACAACGGTGGGCCTACCAAGTTTTGTGCTGACATAATGATTACATCAGCGATAAAGTTTTCGCGAAAATCGGTACTGGGACACACGCGACTACATCTGTTGAGATGAGCCGCCAGTTCTCGGCCGAAAGCATGTGATGGAGACTCGAGAGCAGAAAGCCGGGGAATTTGGAAGAGAAGAGGACACGTAGATATGTAGTGATTGTTTCGGCCGTTAGAAGAAAATGTCGCAGACGCTCGACGGACAAAGGCCCACGAGCCCCGAGGCCCCGAGTCTACGCGGAATGGGCGCTGATAGGGGCCTTGTTGATTGTTGATGGGCCCCAGATTTTGCTTGAAGCGAGCACAAGGCCAACAGGCGTGGTGATATGGCGCAACCTTGGCCGCCAACAAAGAAGGGTTGTGTGTAGCAGACGTTGGCGAGCACAACAAGACAACAAGGCTCCTATCAACAACAGCACCAGCACAAAGGCGCTGTGGCCACGCACAACAGGCGAGATTTCGTCTGGTTTGGGCACAAGCTCTCGCGCCCCCAACGCCCAACATTTTGGGCGCGTTGAGTTCAACACGGTCGCGAAGTTGGAGGCGATGAGCCCGTGCCTGGGTCCATTAGGTAGCCATTGGAGCTGTATTTAGAGCGTATAGAAGCCGGATAAGCGCTGAATTAGAAGCAGAATCCCACCTGCAATCCCTTCCAGAAGAGCCCATTCCAAGCGCCCTTCTACGCCGCCAGCCAGACGATCCCGATTGTTCTGCCTTGTTCTTGTTGACACTTTTGACGCGGAAGGTAAAAAAGTCATCGCCAGATTCTCCTTCCTCTTCTCTTCTCCAACGGTCCAGAGAACAAGAACTAACACTTCCGCCCTACCCAATTGCCTTTGAGCACTCAAGAGCACACTCACGCACACCAACACCACACGTGCTTGTTATCTCTCTTTGCTCGTTTCAAATAGCCTCTGATCTGACCGCTTAACCGCCCGTTTGAAGCCACTCTCCTACACCACACCACACACAGGGAGACTTCTCGTGCGAATAATTCACAATCAGCCAGGGCTACTGCATCTTCTTCATCCACACTCATCCTCCTCTTCATCCCGTTTGTTTCTTGCATCTACACAGTGAGTACCACCCCCTCCCAGATTTGCCATCTGTCCGTATCCTCGAACCAAGACCACTAACAATCCCAAGGAAAATGGCCGGTGTCTACACCCCAAACCACACAAACTCCTCTTTGAGGCCACTGACCATCACACATGGCTTCATTGAATACACCCTCTTGGTCCCAACCAACTTGTTGTTCGTTGGCAACGAGCTTAAGGAGCAGTTCTCCAAGCAGCTCCCAGACGTGACCGAGGGCTACGCAGGCGAGGACGAGCCATCCTCCCCAACCGAGTTGCTCGCTGCATTCTTGGGCTACATCGCTAACTTGATCGACCCAAACGTCTCTGGACAGTTTGATCAGATCCTCCTCTTGGTTCTCTCCGAGTTCGAGACCGCCTTCCTCACTGGCTCCGACATCCACACTGTTGCTTCTAGACTTTTGTCTTCTGAGGAGTACCCAACCACATTGGAGAAGGCCAAGATTGTTGTCAAGAACTACTTCGCGGCCAGAATCTCTGCCAACAAGCCATTCAAGAAGTACGACTCCGCCTTGCTCAGAAACGTTCTCAACGATGAGGCCTCCCTCGTTGCCATCTTCGGTGGTCAGGGTAACACTGATGACTACTTCGAGGAACTCAGAGACTTGTACAAGATCTACAACGGTTTGGTGTCCGATGTCATCAAGGCTGCTGCTGACAAGTTGAACGCTTTGGTCAGAGCCACTCCAGGTATCGAGAAGATCTACACTCAGGGCTTTGACTTGATCTCTTGGTTGGAGAACGAGGACAAGACACCATCCAACGAGTACTTGCTCTTGATTCCAGTCTCTTGTCCATTGATCTGTGTCATCCAGCTTGCTCACTACGCCATCACCGCTCGTGTGCTTGGTATGACTCCAGGTGAGTTCAGAGAGTACTTGTCCGGTGCCACTGGTCACTCTCAGGGTTTGACTACTGCTTTGGCTATTGCTGAGGCTGACTCTTGGGAGTCCTTCTTCACCGCTTTGGACAAGTCTGTTGCATTCTTGTTCTACACAGGTGTCCGTTGCTACCAGGTCTACCCAAACACTGCTCTTCCACCATCCATCTTGCAGGACTCCATTGAGAACGGTGAGGGCAACCCATACCCAATGCTTTCCATCAGAGACTTGTCTAAGGAGCAGGTCCAGGACTACGTTGACAAGACCAACGCCCACTTGCCAAAGGAGAAGCATATTGCCATCTCTCTCGTCAATGGTGCCAGAAACTTGGTTGTCTCCGGTCCACCACAGTCTCTCTACGGTTTGAACTTGACTTTGAGAAAGGCTAAGGCCCCATCTGGTTTGGATCAGGCCAGAATTCCATTCTCCGAGAGAAAGCTCAAGTTCTCCAACAGATTCTTGCCAATCACATCTCCATTCCACTCTCACTTGCTTGACGAGGCCTACACTCTGATTGAGCAGGACTTGGCTAACGAGGGCTTGGAGTTCAACGCTGCTGACTTGAAGATCCCAGTCTACGACACTTTCGATGGTTCTGACTTGAGATCCTACGAGGGCTCCATCATCAACAGATTGAACTTGCTCATCACCAAGTTGCCAGTCAACTGGGAGCTTGCCACTCAGTTCAAGGCCACCCACATCCTCGACTTCGGTCCAGGTGGTGCTTCTGGTCTCGGTGTGTTGACCCACAGAAACAAGGAGGGTACTGGTGTTCGTGTCATCATTGCTGGTGTCTTGGACTCCTCTGCTGACGACGAGTTCGGTTTCAAGCAGGAGTTGTTTGACTTGAACGACACTGTCAAGTACGCTCAGAACTGGTTGCTCGAGTACAAGCCAAAGCTCGTCAAGACTAAGGCTGGTAAGGTCTTTGTTGACACCAAGTTCTCCAGACTTCTCGGAAGAGCTCCAATCTTGGTTCCAGGTATGACTCCAACCACTGTCCACCCAGACTTTGTTGCTGCCACTTTGAACGCTGGTTACCACATTGAGATTGCTGGTGGTGGTTACTTCGACCCAAAGACTTTCACTGCTGCTCTTGAGAAGGTTGTTGCCCAGGTCCCACCAGGTACCGGTGTTGGTATCAACTTGATCTACGTCAACCCAAGAATGTTGCAGTGGGGTATTCCATTGATCAAGGAGCTCAGAGAGAAGGGCTTCCCAATCCAGTCTTTGTCCATTGGTGCTGGTGTTCCATCCTTGGATGTGGCCACTGAGTACATTGAGACTCTCGGTTTGACCCACTTGGGCTTGAAGCCAGGTTCTGTTGACTCCATCTCCCAGGCCATTGCCATTGCCAAGGCCCACCCAACCTTCCCAATTGTCCTGCAGTGGACTGGTGGTCGTGGTGGTGGTCACCACTCCTTCGAGGACTTCCATGCTCCAATCTTGCAGATGTATGCTAAGATCAGAAGATGCTCCAACATTTCTTTGATTGCTGGTTCTGGATTTGGTTCCGCTGATGACACTTACCCATACTTGACTGGTGAGTGGTCTACTAAGTTCAACTACCCACCAATGCCATTCGACGGTGTGTTGACTGGTTCCAGAGTCATGATTGCTAAGGAGGCATTCACTTCTCCAGACGCCAAGAAGGCCATTGCTGCCGCTCCAGGTGTTCCAGACTCTCAGTGGGAGCAGACCTACAAGAAGCCAACTGGTGGTATCATTACTGTCAGATCCGAGATGGGTGAACCAATCCACAAGCTTGCCACTCGTGGTGTCATGCTTTGGCACGAGATGGACAACACCATCTTCAACTTGCCAAAGGGTAAGCTCCAGGATGCCTTGGACAAGAAGAAGGACTACATCATCCAGAAGCTGAACGCTGACTTCCAGAAGCCATGGTTTGCTACTATTGACGGTAAGGTCTACGACTTGCCAGACTTGACTTACGAGCAGATCGCCAAGAGATTGGTTGAGTTGATGTACATCAGAGGTTCTCAGAGATGGATTGATGTTTCTTTGAGAAACTTTGTCGGTGAGTTCTTGAGACGTGTTGAGGAGCGTTTCACTACCACTGCTACTACTTCTGTCTTGGCCAACTTCAGTGCTTTGGAGAAGCCAGACACTGCTCTTGATACTGTCTTCTCTGCCTACCCAGCTGCCAGATCCCAGTTGATCAACCAGCAGGATGTTGACTACTTCTTGATGCTCTGTACCAACCCAGCTCAGAAGCCAGTTCCATTCGTTCCAGTCTTGGACTCCAGATTCGAGGTGTTCTTCAAGAAGGACTCCTTGTGGCAGTCTGAGGACTTGGAGGCTGTTGTTGACCAGGATGTTCAGAGAACTTGTATCCTCCACGGTCCAGTTGCTGCTCAGTTCACCAACGATGTCGATGAGCCAGTCAAGTCCATCTTGGACGGCATCCACGATGGCCACATTGAGAAGTTGTTGAAGGACTCTTACGCCGGTGACATCTCCAAGGTTCCAGTTGTTGAGTACTTCGGTGGCGAGGAGCCAGTTGAGGTTGCTTACGACCACGCCGAGTCTTCCAACTCTGTCATCTACAACGCTTCAGAGTCTACTGACGATGCAACTTGGTTCAAGCTCTTGGCTGGTCCAAAGCGTTCTTGGAGACATGCCTTCATCTCCACCAAGCGTGTCATCCAGGGATCCAACTTTGTTGCCAACCCAGCCAGACAGGTTCTCTCTCCATCCAGAGGTGTTGTTGTTGAGATTGAGCACCCAGATGAGCCATCCAAGACTGTTATCACTGTCTCTGAGCCAATCCAGGGTAAGACTGTTCCAGTTGTCACTTTGAAGGCTTTGGATGAGACCACCATTGTGTTGTCTTTGATTGAGACCAGAAACGTCCAGAAGGAGTCCGTTGCTTTGCCATTGCTCTACAAGTTCAACCCAGAGGACGGTTTCGCTCCAATCGTTGAGATCACTGAGAACAGAAACGACAGAATCAAGGAGTTCTACTGGAAGTTGTGGTTCTCTGAGCCATACAACATTGACATTGACGTCCACAAGCCAATTGTTGGTGAGGAGGTTACTGTTACTTCTCAGGACATTGCTGAGTTCACCCACGCTGTTGGTAACAAGTGTGAGGACTTTGTTCCAAGACCAGGCAGAAAGCAGTTGGCTCCAATGGACTTTGCTATTGTTGTTGGCTGGAAGGCTATCATCAAGGCCATCTTCCCAAAGACTGTTGATGGTGACTTGTTGAGATTGGTTCACTTGTCGAACTCTTACAAGATGTACTCCGGTGCTGCTCCATTGGCCAAGGACGACGTTGTCTCTTCTCATGCTGAGATCAAGTCTGTCTTGAACCAGGACAACGGTAAGGTTGTTGAGGTTGTTGGTATCATCTCAAGAGAGGGCAAGCCAGTCTTGGAGGTTGCTTCCTCCTTCTTCTACAGAGGTGAGTACAAGGACTTTGAGAACACTTTCTCCAAGGTCACTGAGGCTCCATTCAACTTGTCTGTCAAGTCCGCCAAGGACCTTGCTGTCTTGAAGTCCAAGGAGTGGTTCTCTTTGGAGTCTGATGTTGACATCTTGAACCAGACTTTGACTTTCGAGATTGAGTCTGAGTACGAGTACAAGAACAAGACTGTCTTCAGCTCTGTCAAGTCTGTTGGTAAGGTTTTGCTTGAGTTGCCAACCAAGGAGGTGATTCAGGTTGGTTCTGTTGAGTACGAGGCTGGTGAGTCCCACGGAAACCCAGTCATTGACTACTTGACCAGAAACGGTTCTGCCATTGAGGAGACTGTCAAGTTCGAGAACTCCATTCCAATTGCTTCTGTTGAGACTCGTGCTCCAGGTACCAACGAGCCATACGCCGTTGTTTCCGGTGACTACAACCCTATCCACGTCTCCCGTGTCTTCTCCAGATACGCCAACTTGCCAGGTACTATCACTCACGGTATGTACTCCTCTGCTGCTGTTCGTGCTCTTGTTGAGTCTTGGGCTGCTGACTCCGTCTCTTCCAGAGTTCGTGCCTTCAAGGTTGACTTCCTCGGCATGGTTTTGCCAAACGACACATTGACAACACGCTTGGAGCACGTTGGTATGATCAACGGTCGTAAGTTGATCAAGGTTGAGACCTTGAACGAGAGAGAGGAGGTTGTCTTGGCTGGTGAGGCTGAGGTTGACCAGCCATTGACCACATTTGTCTTCACAGGTCAGGGTTCCCAGGAGCAAGGTATGGGTATGGACTTGTACGAGAAGTCTGAGGTTGCCAGAAACGTCTGGGACAGAGCTGACATCCACTTCTTGAACACCTACGGTTTCTCCATCATTGACATTGTCAAGAACAACCCAAGTGAGTTGACTGTCCACTTTGGTGGTGAGAAGGGTAGAGCCATCAGAGAGAACTACACCAAGATGACCTTTGAGACCCTTGTTGATGGTAAGATTGTGTCTGAGAAGATCTTCAAGGACATTGACAACACTACCACCTCCTTCACATTCAAGAACCCAGGTGGTTTGATCTCTGCTACTCAGTTCACACAGCCAGCTTTGACCTTGATGGAGAAGGCTGCCTTCGAGGATTTGAGAGCAAAGGGCTTGATTCCAGCTGACTGTGTCTTTGCTGGTCACTCTCTTGGTGAATACGCTTCTTTGGCTTCTCTTGCTGAGGTCATGTCCATTGAGTCCCTTGTTGAGGTTGTCTTCTACAGAGGTATGACCATGCAGGTTGCTGTTCCAAGAGACTCTCTCGGAAGATCCAACTACGGTATGATTGCTGTCAACCCATCCAGAGTTTCTCCAACCTTCTCTCACGAGGCTTTGACCTTTGTTGTTGGGGTTGTTGGTAAGAGAACCCAGTGGTTGTGTGAGATTGTCAACTTCAACGTTGAGAACCAGCAGTACGTTACCGCTGGTGACCTCCGTGGTTTGGACTGTTTGACCAACGTGTTGAACTTCATCAAGTTGCAGAAGATTGACATCACCAAGCTGAGGGAGAAGATGCCTTTGGAGCAGGTTGAGGAGCACTTGAACGAGATCATTGATGAGATCTCCAAGAAGTCTACTGCCAAGCCACAGCCAATTGAGTTGGAGAGAGGCTTTGCTTGTATCCCACTCCGTGGTATCTCTGTTCCATTCCACTCCAGTTACTTGATGGGTGGTGTCCAGCCATTCAAGAAGTTCTTGCAGAAGAACATTTTGAAGGAGAACGTGAAGGTGGACAAGCTTGTTGGCAAGTACATTCCAAACTTGACAGCCAAGCCATTCGAGGTGACGAAGGAGTACTTTGAGGATGTCTACAAGCTGACCAACTCTGAGGCCGTGAAGAATGTTCTTGACAACTGGGAGAAGTACCAGTGAGTCAACTTTTATTGCTGATTTGATGATGTCCTCTTGCTAGTGTGGTGTTAGCATTGGACGTTGTTGTTACTTCCGTCATAAAGAGTTTTCTTCAAAGCATTTTGGATTTGGGCATTGGGTTTGATATTTGACTTACAACTTTTAATACTGTTCATAATTATTGATTTTGGTTTTGTTTTACGATAAGCTGACTGTGATGTAGTGTTGTTCTGACGTTTAGATATGCGTTCATTAATGCTGTGGTCGTGAAGCCGCGGGAGTACACCTTTGGTAGGGAAGAGCTCAGATCATTCCGATGAGATTTCATGGAATGCAAGATCTGTGAATGCGTTGAGCCATGGGCCTTCCTCAAACTCTCTAAAGCTCACCAATGTAGCCCCAGTGAAGTATGTGTCGATGCTGTCGTAGTCAATCTTTGGCTCAGTGAACTTCAGCTTTTGTCTTCTGTTCTTCTTTTTTACAACTGGCTCAAACCCATCTGTATCACCAGTAGTGGAGGTCCTATCCAGGATGTTCACCAGTTTTGATATCAAGGGATACTTCTCATGCAGATCTGCCTTTGTGAAGCGGTCTGTGTGCTTGATGATGTTGTTGGCGAGGAGGATCTTGGGCTCGTTGGTTTTGAGTACGATGTCAGTGAGCGAGAGAGGCGCATGCGGAAGGAAGAAGAGCGTGTGACTTGTTGAGCTGTACTCTTCTTCAATGACAAAGTTCCTTGTCTCAAAGTACTTTTTGTCCAAGTTAGAGAAGACTGGGTCAAACATGGAGACATCGGCTGGATTGATGTTGAACTCATCGAGGATCGATATGAGCAAAGCAAGTTGATAGAGGGCCGGTTCTTCTTGTGATGGCGATCCAAGAGCCAGACATCGTACTTTCGTAAACTCGTGATGCTTCAGTGTTTCAATGGTGTGAATGCAGAGTTTGCTGGCCTTCATGGCCTCAATCTTGGTGGACAAGCTTTTTGTGAGAGCGTCGAGGGCTTCTGGCTCTGTTGAGTCTGGATCAAGTGTTCCAATGAGTCTGCGTCGTGATTTGGTCTTTGTGAATTCAGACATTCCGATAAAGGTTTTCCTTCTGCCCTGTTTGAGTGGCACTGGCGCCTGATTGTGGCGTTGGAAGGTGTTTCCTTAGTGTGTCGAGGAAGAGAAAAGTGTTGAGGGAAGGCCCGCGGTTGAGCCACTTTGGTGGGCTTTGAGAAGTACGCAACGTTTGGTAATCACGGCCATAATGAAAGAAGTAAAGGTGGGGTTTGGTACATATTGGTCATCATAGAAGTACAAGACACTGTCCAGTAATTTCTAACCAAGTCCGGCCAACTTATGGGGATCCGAGGCAGAGCTCATTTAGGGCGCTCGCTTCCGTAGGCCCGCTCTGATAGCGGATTTGACCGGTATCAGCAGCAACCATAGGCGATGGGGAAGTACAAAAGAGAGAGACATCCCTCTGTCTGCTAATACTGAGCCATTCCAGCCATTTGATAGCAAAAAAGAGCCACATTTCCACTTAAAAAGGCCCCAGAAAGACAGGGAGGAACACAGCAGAGCTCCACCCCCGGAACCCGACTTCCGGCCTAAAATTTTTATCTCGGAGAGAAGCATCTGCCTCAACAACAAGTCCACCACCGCCGAGAACTTCGCCTCCAGCCCAATCCACAAAGCTTTCTTTGCCTGTGCTCCTGGTCTCCAGCCTCCTGTGTTCTCGCAGTACCACACAGCCCCCCACGAAGAGCGTTTTGCCGAGCGAAGTTGCCCCCACACTTGCTCGTCTTGTCCGGTCTTCCCCACCAATTGCACTTGATCACAGCCCATCGTGTCTACCTCCACATCCACACCGCAACAGCTGGCCAAAGCCATGCGTAAGTGCAAAGTCTTTGTCGGCAACTCCCACCCTGAGCTCGGTGCCCTCATCTGTGCCAAGCTGGGCGTTGAGCCAGCGCCATGCACTCTCAAGAAGTTTGCCAACGGTGAGACCTCTGTCCAGATCGGCGTCTCTGTCCGTGATGAAGACGTCTACGTGATCCAGAGTGGTTCGGGAGACATCAACGATCACATCATGGAGCTTCTCATCCTCATCTCTGCCTGCAGAGGTGGTTCGGCCAAGAAGATCACCGCCGTCATCCCACAGTTCCCATACTCCAAGCAGAGCAAGATGAAGAAGCACCGTGGTGCCATCACAGCCCGTATGCTCGCCAACCTCCTCGTCATGGCTGGTGCTGACCACATTGTGTCGATGGACTTGCATGCTTCCCAGATGCAGGGCTTCTTCTCCAAGCCAGTTGACAACTTGTACGGAGCCCCATCGCTTGCCAAGTGGATCCGTGAGAACGTTGATGACTTTGAGAACGCTGTTGTTGTCTCAAAGAACCCAGGTGGAACCAAGAGAGTCACTGCCCTCGCCGACTCGCTCAAGATCAACTTCGCTATGATCCACACTGACAGAAGAAGAAACGCAGACTTCTACGCCCAGAAGCGTGCTCAGAAGATCGAGAAGGAGCAGAAGTTGAGACGCCAGTCAATTGCTAGAGAGAGAAGAAGATCCAGCAATAAGAGAGATGAGGAGGATGAGGAGGAGAACATCATCCTCTCTAATGGTCTCCAGACCGCCCGAGTGGTGCAGGGGCATGTCGTTGATGACGACTACATCGCTGAGGAATCTGCTGTCGAGGATGACTCTGTTCTCTCGAGCGAGGAGCCAATCGCCAACGACCACACATCGTATGCTCTTGGTGGCACATATGATGCTGCTGATTCTGATGAGGATGATGAGCCATCACAGCTCGCACAGGAGAAGCTCATCACGCTCGTCGGCAACGTGCACAACCGTTCTGTCATCATCTTGGATGACCTGATTGATCGCCCGGGCTCCTTCATCGCTGCAGCAGAGCACTGTCGTCTCAACTGTGGAGCCAAGAAGGTGTACGTTGTTGCCACACATGGCCTCTTCATTGATGACTGCCTTGAGCAGCTCAATGCTTCTCAGTACATTGACCAGGTTGTCGTCACAAACACGTATCCGCTCACACCGGAGAAGAAGGCATGCCCAAAGCTTGTCAGTATTGACATTGCACCAATTTTGGCGGAATGTATCAGAAGAGACCACTACGGAGAGAGCATTTCGGTGCTATTTGACTCGTTGGCTACTCTCTAACACCAGGTGGGCCAAACCTCCAATTCTCATATCACTACTGTTTGTACATTACACGAAATCGCACAGTTGCATACACTTGATTTGCCCTTACGCACGAGGTAACTAATTTGTATTGAATAGCTCATCAGCTGTGCCTGAGGCTCAAACCATCGAGAATTCAGAGGCCTTGGGACACGCGGAAGTTTACGAAGAAGGACGGGTGCAAATTTGATTCCCGCGTTGTACACGATTGAGATGGAAAGCTTATAAGGTATAATTCTGACTACGATGGCATCTTCTTGTGAGTGACTGGGTGATGTGCTGTTATATGCGGATGAATGACTGTCTGTGGCATCAAATTCGCCGAGCTGCTGCCTCAACACGTTAGCTGATCAAAAGAAGATACTACTGGTGTCCCCTCTTTGAAATGAATACATGAGGCATGATGTATGAGCATGGGCAATAACGATGATGTAGATTGCTTAGTCTGAATGTCTCGTCCTGTTTTGAAGTTCCTGGGAGAACAGATATGTAGAGCTCGCTGGGACATCCGCACATCGCCTTATGGCCACACAAACTGCCATAAATGTTGGTTGCGGTTGAGTTCTGGTCCTGAAATTGATGGGTATAGTAAAAAATCTCCACGCTATTGAATGATGTAACCAAGAAGAGCTCAAGTCTTACTTTAGACTTGAATATGGGACATTTTCAAAAAACTGGAGTTGTGTTATTGAAAACAAGAAGTTCGTCTGAAGGGCTCTGTGGGGAGCTACAAAAATATTTTTGGAATTCCGCAATTTAATTGCCACCAGCTTGTAACTTGCACTCAGTTGATCTATATAACAGAATATAAAGTCTTTTGGACCCCGCCATATGTATTTATTTCCGGCCTGAAACAGCGATAATATCATGTGCGCGCCAACATGATCCCCTGGCCCACAACTCCGGCAAGATCCTCTAGTACAGTTATATTAGCGATTACCCAATTCCAGTACTGTTACCAATCCTCTATATCAATGCAAAACATAACAATTAACACGAACGTTCTAAATCCTTAAACACAAAACGCGGAGGTTTACTTCTTTGGCTCCGTCAACGGGCTGGTGATGTTCACCGCGGTGAACTTCTTTGGCAACGACACCTTCTTGAACTTTGTCTTCAAGCGCTGGGTGACGAGATCAAAGTCCAAGTGCTTGGTGAGTGAGATCTTCGGGATGCATGAGATGTAGTGCTTCTCATCCAGCTCAACGTCCAAGGGGTCCTGCGTGTGACAGCCTGGGGAGAGCTTCAATCTGAGAGAGTGGTTCTTGCCCGAGCTGTCCTCGTAGAGCTCAAAGATGATCTGCGAGAGATAGTCCAACTCTGGGAGGTCGTTTCTGTTGATGTACAACTGGACACCACTCTCGTAGAGAATGTTGAGCAAGGTGTACATGTGTGACTCCTTGGTGAAGTATGCAACGAGGCCTGGCTTGTCATTTGTGATCATCGCGTTCAAGTCACCAACAATCTTTCTGGCCAATGGGACAGATGTCAAGAGACCAATCTCAAGCTTCTCCTGCTGTGTGATACCATACTCCTGTGGACAAATGAAATCAAACAAAACCTGTGAGAGCTTGTACAACTCTCTCAAGTACTTGAAGATCTGGTCATCAAAGAGGAAGTGGTTGTGGCTTGGCTCCTCACAGTCATTCTTCTTGAACAACTTCAAGTGTTCTGGATACTCGTGAATTAACAAAGAAGACTCACGTGGCTCCTTGATGCTGTCGACCGGGGAGAAAATCTTCTCCAAGAACTCTCTGTTGTGGAGTGCATCAAACTTCATCGTGTCGTAGAGCTCCGAAATCTTGGATGGGTCAACCTTCTCAACGGTGGTGAACTCCTTGAACAACTTGTTCCATCTCTCAACAAACAAGTCTGAATCCTCACCAGAACACCAGTCTTCGCCCTGCATGGCATTCAAGTCGTCGTGCTCACAGTGGTACTCCATAATTTCCTGGTGATAGTTCATCAACTCAACAACTCTCTTGATGACGTAGTATGGCTCAGGCATCTTTGGAGGCCAACTGAACTGTGGTGGTGCCTCCTTACCTTCTCTCAACAATGGTTTGAGCTGCTTCTTGACCTTGTCCATGAGATCCTTTGCCGCGTTGGAGTCATCAAGCAAGTCCTTTCTCACCTGGATGAAACCATCTGGGACTGGGCCCTCCAGCAGGGACTGTGCCCACAGGTTAGCGGACATCAGCACTCTTCTCTCAGAGGAGGAGAAAACCTGGATGTTATTTAAGATGTCCTTGTTCAATAAGCCCATGTCCTGTCTCGTCTGGTCACCGAGGTCTGAAGCCTGGTAACGGGCAGAGTGTGTAGCCTCACCACCCCACTTGAGGATGAACTGCACCTTCTCAACCTCATTGTCATCATCCAAGACTGGCTTCAACTGGATCTTGGTTCCAGGGAAGTTGAGTTTCTTCTCCAATGTAGAAGCCAAAATGTTCAACTTGGTTGGGTCCTCGATCTTCTGACCCTGAGCAATCTTGATGGCCTTAAGCACAATCTCTAAATCAGAAACCTCTCTGATGATGACTTCCTCCTTGTGTCCCTTCAACAACGAGATGAAAATGGCAGATCTGAAGGAGTACTTAAACTTTTGCTTTGGTGTTCTGTCAGCATGACGAACCACCGTGACCAAGCCCTTGAGGATCCACTTCTGGGACTTCTCTTCAGATGGGGCCTCCTGTGTGACGAGCTTGTGAACATCTCTTACTTTCTTCGCCTCATAAAACATGTCTCTCAAGATCTTGGAACAGCTGTTGTAGTACGCGTCACTGTCCTTCACGAAAGAGAACCCGTTCACGTCAATCACATAACTCTTGCCTCCAACTCTCAACAAGTCAAATCCACAGATTGTTTGAGCAAAGCCCTTGGAAACGTGTTTGGCGATATCTTTCTCCTCATCGCTCAATTCAGTAATGTATCTGATCTCCTTGCCATGTGTGTTTCTTCTGACAATACCATCAACGACTGGCGACTTTCTCGTCTCGGCGTGGCAGAAGTTTGGACCAACAGTGTATGCCTTGACATCCTCAAAGTTGTTCGTGTCCATAAACTTCTCGTAAACGTATGATCCCTGTGTTCTTGGAGAGGATAATGTTGGATCAAACTCTGAACTCTTGTTTCCAACTTTTCTGAAGAGTCTTCTACCACCGCCACCATCCTTCTTGGCGTAGTAGATATAGACGTTGTGGTCCTCACCGTCAACCGGCTTCTCAACAAAAGGCTTGGTCAATCTCTTGCCGTCAACCTCAATGGTGTCTTCGTCAATCATCTTCCACTCAGGCTCCTTGACAGGCTGGACGTCAACGCCCTGCTCTTTCAACTTGGCCTTGAGCTCATCATCAACTCTTGGGCCGCCGTCTCTGGAGATCTCCAATCTCTCTGGGGTTGGGACACCAGAGGCATCGAGGAGCCACAAGCACAATCTTCTGTCCCACAATGCCTTTTGCATGATGAGGTCGTTGATGATGTATGGCTTGCGCAACTTGACGTAGTTGATGGCCTTGTTGAGCGGGAAGCCCTTGGAGAAGAAGGAGATCAAGAAGTCGCAGGTGGGCCAATTCTCCACCGCCTCGTCCAGGATGACCTTGTCACCAAAGATGACAGTTTCGAACTCGCCGTTCTCCATCAATCGGTTCAAGATCTGACGGCACGGCTTGCTCAACACTTTGGCATCCATGGCACACACACCGATCTTGCCTATCTTTGGTAGCTGGACGCGTGAGATGGAGTGCGAGGACTTGCGGACGGGCGAGGACTGGCCGCTGCCATCGTTAACTGCTGGCGGAGGCAGATGGAGCTGTGAGTTGTTCTCTGATGATGATGTCTTGGGAGTGAATCCCTCGAGAATGGGAGCGATGGAGGCCATGGCCTTGGTGTCGGAGTCTGACGCGGCCGAGTTGTTCTGGGACAGCACAAGCGGGCTGACTGGGACGGAAAAGCTCTTCTTCTTGTCGATGTCGATGGGCTGGGACATCACTGGGTAAAACCGCCTGTGAGAAACGACTTCTGACCGCTCTGGAACCTTTAAAACCTGCGAAAGAAGCTTGCCGCCCGCCGAATTGAGAGAAACGTGCTGCCTTCCTCTGCGCTGAATTTCGCGGGGAGCAGAAGTGAGGTGGTGTCCGGATGTGGGGCTCGAAATTTTTTGGCGCCGGAGCTCATCGCAGAGAAAAGAAAGATCCAACTTTACAGGCTTTTGCAATATAAACAACCAAGGAGCTATGACTACTGCTGAGTCTGTCAAGAGACGCAGAGTGGGGGAGCTCAAGAAGGCCGGGAAACCGCGTCTTTTCTCACCGTTCAGAACCATCGGGCAGACCACAACAGCACTCCCATTCGCTGTGGGAACGCTCGGTGCTACCTTCTACATCGCCACTTCTGTGGGCCGTTCTTTCCAGATCTTCGATGCAAACACACTGCACTTGCTATTTGTCACCCAGGGCGAGCTTTCATCTGAGATCACAGCTCTTGCCGCTCACTACCACTATGTCTACGCAGCATACGGAGAGGAGATTGGCATCTTCAAGAGAGGCAAGCTCGAGCACTCCATGTCCATTGAAGGAGGAGCCCAGAAGTTGCTCATCTTTGGTGACTACTTGATTGCATCCAACCAGAAGTCCATCTATGTTTTCAAGAAGGCCGCAGGAATGAAGGTTGCCACCGAGTTCTACACTAAGCTTGATGTGGAAGGTGACATTGTGGACATCACACATCCATTCACATACCTTAACAAGATTGTCGTGCTCACAACCTCCGGCCTTTGCATCTATAACGTTCACTCTGGCAAGTTGCTGTTCTCCACATCACTCCCACACACCATGACTGCCATCGAGTGTGCCCCAGTTCTCGATGTCGTTGCGATGGGTACAACCACTGGAGAAGTGATCCTCTACAACATCAAGAAGGCCAAGGTCCTACGCACCATGACCACAGGCAAGTCAGTCACAACGATCTCCTTCAGAACCGATGGCCCAGCACACATCTGTATCGGTCACACATCAGGAGACTTGTCCTTCTACGACCTTGACAGAGACTCGCGTATCCACGTCCTCAACGCACACAGAGACACACATGGTGGTGTGTCCAAGGCACAGTTCCTCAACGGCCAGCCAATCATCGTGACGAACGGTGGTGACAACCAATTGAAGGAGTTTGTCTTTGACCCACCTCTCTCATCCAACAGCGCTGTCGTTTCCCCACCAAGATACCTCAGATCGAGAGGAGGCCACGCTGCACCAGTGACCTCTTTCAAGTTTGCCGATGAGGTGGGACACTACATCATCTCGGGATCCAGAGACAAGTCTATGTGGAAGTTCTCGCTCAGAAAGGATGCACAGTCCCAGGAGATGTCCCAGAGGGCACACAAGAGAACGGATGGTAAGAGAGAAGGAGTACTCAAGGACAAGTTCCCAGAGGTGCTTGACATTGCTATTGAGAACACAAGAGTCGGCGAGTGGGAGAACGTGGTCACTGCCCATGACACTGAGACTGTTGCACGCACTTGGGACGCTCAGTCAAAGAGAGTTGGAAGACACAAATTGCCAACTATCGATGGTGGAGTCGTGAAAAGTGTGGGCATGTCTCCATGTGGTAACTTTGCACTTGTTGGTTCATCCAGTGGTGGTATTGGTGTTTACAACCTGCAGAGTGGCCAGCTGAGAAAGAAATACCAGCTGCACAAAAAGGCCGTCACTGGCGTTGCCATTGATGGCATGAACAGAAAGATGGTATCGTGTGGATTGGATGGAATTGTTGGATTCTATGACTTCTCCAAGTCCAAGTACCTCGGCAAGTTGAACTTGGGCGCTCCAATCACATCGATGGTGTACCACAGATCCTCTGACCTCTTTGCTCTTGCCCTTGACGACTTGTCTGTCGTTGTTGTTGACTCCGTCACACACAAGGTTGTCAGAGTATTCTGGGGCCACTCCAACAGAATCACCGCCATGGATTTCTCCCCAGATGGACGTTGGATCGTCACTGCTGCATTGGACTCCACAATCCGTACCTGGGATATCCCAACAGGACTCTGCATTGACGGCATCAAGGTGAGCCACGTTGCCACAAACATCAAGTTCTCCCCAGTTGGCGACTTCCTTGCCACCACGCACGTTTCTAGAATCGGAATCTCACTCTGGACAAACAAGGCCCAGTTCAGACCTGTGAACACGAGAAACGTCGAGGAGGAAGACTTTGTCGATGTGTCTTTGTCCACTGTTGCTGACGACATCACACTCCTGGATGGTGCCTTTGACGAGGAGACCGCCGACGATGAGTTCCCAGGCCACTACGAGTCCGTTGATCAGATCGACAGCTCCCTGTTGACTCTTTCCCTCGGCCCACGCTCCAAGTTCCAGACATTGTTGCACTTGGATACGATTAAGCAGAGAAGCAAGCCAAAGGAGGCACCAAAGAAGGCCAAGAACACTCCGTTCTTCCTGCAGCTTTCGGGTGAGAAGGTTGGTGATGATGCCTCTGCCAGAGAGGGAAAGTCTGCCATCTTGTCCAACAACACCGATGAAAATGGTGATGAGGATGAGAACAAGTTGCATGAGATGAAGCCTGTCCGTGGTGCATTTGAGTCTGAGTTCACAAAGACTCTTCGTGAGTGTGGCGACAAGTCAGATTACACTGACTTCCTGAACTTCCTTGCTGTTGCATCACCAGCTGTGACTGATCTTGAGATCAAGTCTATGAGCATCGTGGACGTTTCTGAGATGGCACACTTCATCAAGGCCGTCACTCAGGGATTCAAGTCCAACACCAACATTGAACTCAACGAGGCATGGATGGCAATGCTGCTCAAGAACCACGGTGATGTGATCCATGGAACCGAAGAGGAGGAGCTCAAGGAGGCTTTGGATGAGTGGTATGTTGCTCACAAGGGTAAGATTGACCAGTTCGATGATCTCGTCAAGTACTGCTCCGGTGTCATCAACCTCTTGGCCACTGTCTAACCATTTGAAAACATTTTAATGCCTAACTAGTCATATAGAACACATAAACGTAGTAGGTATTTTACACCAACACGCCATAGTCATAAACATGTCATTATTAATAGTAGATGCAATCACACCAAGTGTCCCTGGCTCTCATTATACTCCTTCAAAGTCATAGTCTTCATCTTCAATTTTCTCTGGGGATTCTTACACCCGAAGTGTCTCACGGTCTTCCCCTCTCCACTCCACACGAAAACGCTTCCCTTGATCTTTGTGGAACACACCTCACACAGCGTGTCATCATCTAGCACAACCTTGCGAGCCTCAAGCTCCCCGATCCGGTCGGTCTCAACCACTCTCTGCACTTCCAGCAGACTCTTCTCAAGACCCTTGAGGACGTGATGCTTGTGCTGCACGCGGATCGCCTTGAGGAGGTATGTCTGGAGATCGACAACCTTGAACTGTGGAATCAGGTCCAGGATGGTGTAGAGTGGAGTTGTGGTTGCCGTTGTGGATAGAAGATGCATAACGCTCTGCTTGTCGTCCCGTTTCTGGAACAAACCAATCAATTTCAGGAACAACTCCTGCGTGTTGTGCTGCTGGACGTGCTTGATAGCCAGCAGCGGGTCATTGATCTCATCCACCATGATCCTGAGAACCTCAGAGTGTTCGCCCATTCTCCCCAGCGTGATGGTCTTGAGTACGAGCAACTGTGGCTTCTCATCCATCTCCACATCATTCATCTTGTTCAGGATCGTCTTGTTGTCGTATCTCCCAGTCTGCAAGAAGCTGAAGAGCTTCTTATACTCAATACTCTCCTGATCGTCACTCATCCCACTGAGATACAGCTCAGCCAAGCGGGTATGGAACACCACCCTCACCTCATGCAACTCAAAGATGACAAACTCCAAAAACATCCGCTCCAAATGCTCACTGACCTGTTGAAGATATTTCATCACAACCACCCTATCAAACGTATCAGCGAAGGGCGAGTCGATGAAGATGTTGATGCCATACCCCTCATCCTGCTCAATACACCACTTGGAGTACTTGATCACGAGCGACACCTGTTCATTCTTGAGACGGTGCAAGTACTTCACCACGAGCTCTGGCTTCTGAGCCTTTTGTGCGAGATCCAGGAGCAGGTCAAGCGCCTCGGTGTGCATCCCCCGCTTGAAGTAGAAGTCAATCAGCTCATTCATCGACTGTCGGGATTTGAGAGTGTGCACCACCAGCGTTGGGTCACAGTGGTTCTCCACCCTGATGAGCGAGCCGATGAGTCCTGGGTTGATCAGCGTGTAGCACTTGAATAGCGTTGTGTCGATAGTGGTTTGAAGTTCTTGGACAGTGTGTGTTGGCCCCGTGAAGATGTCCAATGTGAGGATGGCGTTTTGGTATGGTAATTGGTGTGATGGCTCATTGATGAGTTTGTGCAGTTTGCGGCGCGTATCAGTGAGGAAGTGCGTCAAGAGGCGTATTGATCTTTCGTCAACTTGTTCATCATCTGGGACTGGATCCGTGCCTGATATTGAGGGTGGATACAATGAGATGACCTCCAATGGAGATGCACAAAAGTCTGTGAACTTCTGGATAGCAGCTTGGTAGTGACCCTGTTTGAACAGCTCCTGGGCGAAACCAACCTCGAGCTCTCTGAGCTTTATAGCTTGCCCTTCATACTTCATCTGTTTGACGAGTTTGATTGCACGCTGTGGAGCTTTGATAGAGTCCACGATCTCTTCCTCAGTGCTCAAAGTGTACATTACAAGTTCATCTTTTGTGAGCACAGTGATGTCTCTGCCTGAGACCGAGGCCAATTGAATCTTGTTCACCTTGGTCTCATCCCACTGATCAAGCTCTACGAAGTCATGAAGATGGATGTGATTCCTCGTAGTGGAGACAATGAATGGGGTAATAGCACCAGCAACTGTTCCGGACAGGCTTACTGGTGTGATGGATCTGTCGAGAGTGTTGTAGATGGCCTTCGTCGAGCCTCTCGTCAATAGAATCTTCTCATTATCACTGAATGGAGTGATACCAATGTATTGCGACCTCAGTGTGAAACCAGCCTTCCAGTCAATCAGCTCAACCTTCTCCGTGGCGGATGTGTTGTGGCCAGCGGAATGCTCAATGGTGTAGAAGTTTGTGTTTGATGAGGCAATTGTGAGCGTTGGTGAGACTGTCTTCACTGCCGTGATCTTCTCGGGCATCTTCCACTGTGCCAGCATCTCGAGCTGTGCGTTGTGTGCGATGACGGTGTTCCTCGTGGCGATGGTGATTGTTGTGGATTGGTACACGTCGAGACAGGCAATGTCCTTGAATGGCATGCGCTCTAGCTCGTCCAGGGTCTCGTCATACACCGAGACACGGCCGCTGCTGAGTGACACATAGTGAGAATTGAGTGGGAAGAGAGATGTGATGGACTGTCCGGGCGAGAGAGGCACGCTTGTTCGTAGTGCCGGGGTGGCGGGCGTGGGCGTGTCAAAGACGAGAAGGCTGCCATCGTCGGTGGCAACAAGCACGTGGTCTGCTGTTCGTAGTAGCGATGTGGGTGTGCACTGAGGCAGTGCTGTTCGTGATGTTTGTCGGAGCATTTCCCCCGGGCTTTGGATGTTCTTTGGTGTTTGTTTGGTGCTGATTGTTGCTGTTGATGCTGTTTGGGCTTGTACATGATGTTGGGCCGGGCCGGCCCGCCAAAGAAAAAAAGAAAAAAAAAAGATCCCCCACACGACTTCAACTTCGTCTCCAACAACAAGCAACAGCACTACAAACAAACAAGGAAAACAATGGAGAACACACTCGAGCAGATTCACAAACTCACAAAGACGCCGAACAGGTCCACTCACCAACTGCAGCAGATCCGGCGCGCAGACCTCGTTATCCAGGCGCAGGCCACGACGCTGACACAGGCAACACACAGCACGGAGAGACTGTCAAAGGAGTACTCCAAGCTGGTCAAGAACACCAAGGAAGCCAAGGCCAAGATTACGAGGACGCCGGCGGATAACACTGACTACGTCCTACAACACGGTGCCGAGCTCGTGGACCAGCAGTTGCGAGTGCTAGAGCGCACACGGGAGGTGCTAGAGGAGAACAAGAGGCTTTGAAGGCAATTAATCATAGCAACGTGTCATTCTTTTAGTTTCGTACCAAGCATTCGTAACACACATAACAAAATCAGGCAATTCCTTGGGCCGCACGCTCCCACTTCTTGGTGGCGATCCAGCCGGCGTTGACCACCTTGAGTGCGTCCTTGAGGTTCATGGGCTTCTTGAGCGTCTTGCCCTTCTCCACGAGCGAGGTGTACACGACGGCGTAGTTCTCCTTGGGCACGCTCAGCGAGTTGTCCAGGATCCTCTGCTTGACACGCAACGAGTCCTGCCGTGTGCACGCGGTCCAGGCGGCCCTGCGCTTCTCCCACACCGTTACACCCTCCACGAAGGGCTCGTCTTCGCCCAGCTGTGCCCTGAGCTGCTCGGCCTCTGCGCCAGCGTCAAAGTCCTGCCAGGCCGGCACGGAGCTCTTGGTGTCCGACGAGTCCAGCAGCGCCATGTTGATGTTGTTGCCCGTGGTCTGCGATGTCTCCTCCTGGTCCTGGGAGAGCTCCTGTTCAAGCAGCGACGACGCCACGGAGCTGGAGGAGGTCACGAGGAAAAGCTCGTTGACAACCTCGTCCGAGCTGAGTGCGTCCTCTGCGAAGGACCTGAGCCTGTGAGCGGCAAGAGAGAGCGATAGAGACGCCCTGAGGAAGATGTTCTTGATGGCCCTGACGACGCCCTTGTCGCCCGTGGGGTTCGCAGCGGTGGCGTTGTTGTTGGCGTTGCGCAGAGAGCGTGTGGAGCGTGAAGAGCGCAAAGACCTCCTGTCCTTGTCCTTGTCCTGTTCCCTGTTTCTGCCGGAGTCGCCTGGCATGTGCTGCTCGGCGATAGAACCTTTGAAGGCGTTGCTTCTGCCCGTGAAGCTGCTGCTGGTGCTGCTGGTGCTGCTGGTGAAGTGTGTGAAGGTTGCCGTGAATTTCTTCTTTCCCGCTTCCCGCCGCGCTTATCTTCACCGATATAATAGTGCTGTCAAACTAAAATTACTCCACACTTCACTACAAAAACAACAAAGAACTAACCCGTGTACATGGACCGACACTCTAATAATTAATAATACATTCACTTGTCCTCCACCGCCGTCTCCTTGTTCTTCGCAGCCTCCATCTCCAGCTTGGCCTTCTTGAGTGCCTCCCTGTTGAGCTTCCAGTGTGCGCCACCAGCCGCATCGTGCTTGAGCGCCTCAAGCTCCGCCAGCTTTCTCTTCTTGATCACCGCATCATTCACACTCTCCACGGCCGAGCCCTTCTCGCCATACCTCACGCCGTAGATGGCGACACTCATGCCGTCGTGCCCAGAGGTCCACGACCGCGAGTTGACACCGTTGCGGAAGGACCCGGCGTACTCCACCAGTGGCGGAAGGATGATCAGGTCAACGTGCACGTCCCCACCAATGATGTTGACGAATTGTCGGAAGTTGGTCACGCTCTGGGAGATGTTCGCCTGGTTCTCCACGTTGCCAGGCGTGCGCTTCTCCATCGTCGGTCCGTCGCCTTCAACCTCCTCGTCCACGAGTGGGAGGAACCCGTTGTGTTTGAGCATCAGCAGAACATCGGAGTCATCCGTGTAGATGTCTGTGCCCCAGATCGATCTGTTCTGGTAGTGAGTGTTGTTTCTCAGGTCCGTGATCTGCCACGAGGGAACACGCACCGTGATGATACTGTTGATGTGTTCTCTCAGCTCCGGCAAAAGAGGGACAATCTGAGTCTTGGAAGCCTCGCTCACTTTGAGGTCTCGGAAGCAGGAGAGCTGCTTGTAGGACTCCTTAGTTGGGGCAGGGTTGTAGATGAGTGAGCCGATGTGCTTGCGTGGGAACTTGGAGGCATACTCGAGAACGTCCTTGTTGTTGATGATGACTTCACGCTTCACAAATTTGGGTGGCTCAGTGGCGGCAGTGGTTGTTGTAGCTTCCGCAGCAGTTGTTGTTGCCAAAGAGGTCTCAGTGCCTGCGGTCGTTGGAGGCTGTTGTGTGGCCGGAGGCGCACTGCCGTTGGTGTGAAGTTGCACCCTCGTGTCAAGTGGGCTTTGTGCCGAGGTGTCTTGTGGAGCTGGAACTGATGGGGCAGGAGGCTCACTTGTGACAGCTGGCAGAGTCGACAATGGTATCATTGGTGTTTCAGACTCGGGCTTTGGCTCCTCCGGCTTCTTTGGATCCTTCATGGCGTTGAGTCTCTTGATGATGCTGTAACACAGGTACGTCTTGTAGTTTGGGTTCCTCTGCTTCTCAATTCTTGCTCTCTTCTCATGCTGCAAAATATCGTGCTTCTCGTCCGGTGTGAAGTCTGTGATTTCGTACTTCTGCTCGTAGTACTTGATGATATCCTCATCCGACTCGGACTCAATCTCAGGCTTCGTAATCTCCTCTTTCAAGGGCAATGGCGGCGCAGTGCTGGCGTTGAATGGCAGGATGCCGGAATCAGAGCCAGCAGACGTAGGTGTGAACGACTTGCTCGTTGAGAACTGCGAGAGTGGAGGTAAGCCAGGCAGTTGGGAACCACCATCCTTCGGAGGCTCGTTCAACAGGCGTGGCATCGGCATCTGGTTACCAGCGTGGAGGAGCGAGATGGGAGGGAGCCGTATTCCACCCGAGGACGACGACTGTGAGGAGGATGGCTTGTCCATCAGCGACGGGAGGTTGGGACGAGGGTTCGAATTGGCCTCGTTACTGTCCATGTTGTGGACCCGTGGTGTATCAGTGTTGTTGTTGGCCGCCGCGTTGAATCGGCTTGTTTGAAATGCGTAAACGTAAAAAGCTGCTTATTTCAAGACAATACAGCGAATAGACAAGAAATATAGCTAAGATGCGATGGAATGACCCAGTTTTGGAGTTGTTTCGTGATGTTTCTCGAGGTGAAAGGTGTCGTTGATCCTCCCCGTTCCTCAATCCTCGTTTTCGCAAGTTTCGCGCTCGCTTCAGGCTCAAACAGGAAGTGCCGATAATCGGCGAAAACACGCTCCTCCCTTTCCGACTTTGACACATCCTGGCTCGTTCACTAGAGGATCACACAACCAATCAAACATACATTTCGTCTATCATGACACTGGACACTGATCTGTTCAGGCAGCTCACTCTATCCTCTCTCTTTGTCCAACCACCGTCTCCCCCACGCAAGCTGGAGGATCCTATCAGTGACATTCTCCGGACTCTCCAGAATCTTGACACCACCAAATCATATGCTGCCTTCATCTCAATATCCAGCATCACACGGCAAATGATCCTCCAATCTGAGCTGGAAGCAGACACAATCCCAAGGGTATACGCGCTCTGGGAGCTCCACCTCACCGCACTCATATTCGCACATGAGCTCAACCTTGCACAACAAGAAGCCAAGCGCTTATCAATCGCACTGGACTCCATTGTGAAGACTCCACAGCCGAAATCCGCGAAGAGCACACCAATCATGTCATTCCCGGACTCAACACCACTCAGCTTGAGACTGCTTCTCTCCAGACTCAGGGCAAATGGACCTACACTACAGGCTTTGAACGAGGCATATGCTCTTCTATGGGATCTCAGAGCCAAGTTTGGGAAAGATGATACACAAGACAAAATTATTCAAGCCTCGTTGACCGTGCTGTCTTACGGGGTTGGAGCTACATTGATTGCCAAGAGAGAGTACGGAACGTTCTTGACTTTAGCCGATACACTGGACAGTCAGAAGATGAAGTTCCTCGCCGTGTTGGTGAGTCTGATGAAGGGCGATTATGACCTGGCTTCTGAAAACTTCAGCTTGCTCGATGACTTCTCGGACTGCGTGGTGTCACTGAAGGAGGTTCTCAAGAGTACAAACCCGGTACTTGATCCCAAACTGGAGGATACAGGGTTCGAAGTTGATCTCAACGTGACGACATTGGACGATCTGATCCAATTGATCAAGGAACAGAAGGTCACTGGCAGAATTGTATGTGCTCTTTGTGGAATGTTTGAGCTCCAGGTGAGAGACCCTGATGTTGTGGGTGAAGATATCATGAGAGTGCCGCACACTGAAGACAAAGTCTGTGACGCTATGAAGGAGATCTTCAAGTTGTGGAGAACACGTACTAGCAGATTGTTTGCATTTGAGTAATTATTGCTGTGGTATACGTAATGAATGATGATTAATGTGCTTGAGTTGCAACTGTCAAAGTATGCACACCTGTGTTGAAGCGCAGTTCTCAATCGCTCTTCCCCACAATCTTTTACCCTCGTGACTGCCCTAGGAAATATCACGTGACTGCTTGACTGCCCTGTGACTGTCACGCGCGCGATCTTCTAAAATGTCCTGGTTCGCGCCACAATCGCCGCGAATTTCCACGAGAAGGACGCGAATTCGAAGCAAATTAGAGACCCGCCAAGCGATGGCAGCGCGAAACACCCGAACACCGGAGCTCTGTGGAAAATTCCCAACGCCCGCTGGTCGCGCACACAACAAACATCAAAATTTCTTTCGACTACACACAGTTAAGGCGTATACAGAGGTCTTGTCACAACCACACAGTAAAGATGTCTTCTAACAGATCCGCTTTGAAGGACGTTGTCACCCGTGAATACACCATCAACTTGCACAAGAGAGTACGTACCCGCCGGGGTGAAATTGGGAGGTTGAAGGTCAAAGAGGGTCAAGTCGAAATTACGCCAAGGGCATCCACGGCCCGCAAGAACAGAAGCAACACAGTCAACGACACAAAAAAGATGAGGTATCTCAGCATGTCCCACAACGAAAAGCGCACAAATGATGGAGATACCTCTTTTGTTTTGACCGTCTTCAAGATTTAGTGAATGAGGCCACCAAGGATCCCAGACACACAGCAGCACACAGCACCAGAGCACAAGTCAATCAAGATGCTTCTTATCCAAAGAGCTCACCGGCAAAGGTCCATACCGATCTTTCATATTTCAATATCACCTCATGGGCTTTCAACCTTTAACCTTCACAACGAGAACCCATCCCCAATTTCCACTTTGAACATGAAACAGAATACTAACAACCCATCTTTAGCTCATTGGTACCTCTTTCAAGGCTAAAGCCCCAAAGGCCATTAAGGAGATCAAGAAGTTCGCCCAGAAGCAGCTCGGTACCGCCGATGTCCGTGTCGACCCAAAGTTGAACCAGGAGATCTGGAAGAGAGGTATCAAGGGTGTTCCATTCAGACTCCGTGTCAGAATCTCTAGAAGAAGAAACGAGGAGGAGGATGCTAAGGACAAGCTCTTCTCTTACGTTGAGCCAGTCAACGTTGCTTCCGTCAAGGGTTTGAACACTGTCGTTGTTGAGGAGGACGAGGAGGAGGAGGCTTAAATTTCCCTCTGATGCTTTCTTTTCGGTAACTGTACAAAACAAAAAATGTCATTATAATCTTGGTATTTTGGGTAATCAAACTTAATTGTAGTACTGAATAGAGGGTACTAGCTTCTAGACATGGATGTTAATCTAGAGCAGATAACAGGTCAGCTGCCGATCGCTCGCGATCGATGCCGGCCAGTGCTGGGTGCCAGTGCTGGGTCAAACCGCTATATTAATCATTTGCGAACAGGATGGGAGGAGAGCTCCAAACAATTATCTTATATCACTTCAAAGTTGTCCTACGATATAGTATTTCCAACATATGATGTTGATTGAGCGTGGATGATGCGACTGTGAGAAGGGCGACGTATAACGTACTGGACCTTGACTGATTGTTAGCAGATGCTTCCACAACAAGCGTACGACCAAGCGACATGAAAAATAGAAAACAAACAACAAATATCAGTGTAACTATGACTAAGGAACCGGTCATCACAAAAAAGCCAACATAACGCTGACCATGAGCTTTTGTTCAAGTGGTTCAAATGAAAATAAAGAGTCTTCATCCCTTAGATGTTGTGTGCCTCCATGTCACTGGTTTCTTGTGTAAACTTACTCATTGAGTTCAGTATGTCGAGATATTCACACAGTCATATCTTTCGGCCCAATTCCATCTCTCCAGACGAAACTTTTGTTATCGTGGTATGTTGCAGGAAGTGATGGAGGAGTGGGAACAATTTTGCCCGCCACGAAAAAATTGTAGGCGAGAACGCGTGGTGTACGGGTTAGAGCCAGTGACCTAGGGCTTCGAGCTACATGATGTCTTCAACTTTACCCATTAAATACCGTATTATTCCGTTGATCCCCATGATTATGTAATATTATTAGATGCGAAGTTCCCTGGTAGTTCTGTGCTGAACCTCAACAGCGGTTGCGAAGCCCTCTTCCCATGATCTCTTGAGAATGAAGTGTGTGTCGAAGTAGTCGATGAGCTGTGCGAGGTTCTTGCAGTCCATCATTTCCTTGTACATCTGCTTGGAGAGCTGGTTCTCGAGCATGCAGCTGAAATGGTGCTGTGTCAAGCGGTACGGGAGACCATATGCCGTGGCGTACTCCATGAACTTCTCAATAGCAGACCATGGCGCCTTCTTGTATCCCGCAAAGAGAGCCGGGTTGGCGAGGATACCACGAACAGCCATGATACCGTCACACCCAGTGAACTTAGCAATCCTGTTGCAGTCCTCCAGGGAGAAGCAGTCACCATTAGCAACAACAGGGACGTTGACAGTATTCTTGATGAGCTTGATTGCGTCAAAGTCAGCTGGTTCCGATGATCTTGTGTTTCTCGTACGGCCGTGAACAGTGATGAAGTCCACACCAGCAGCCTCAACCTTCTTCACAAATGCAACAGTTTCGTTCAAGTCTGGATGAATTCTGATCTTGGTCTCCAGTGTGACTTTGTCTCCAAATCTCTCCTTGACAGCCTTGACCATCGTGGCCACGAGATCAGGTTCACTCATCAAAGCCGCGCCAATGCCCTCTCTCACTTGCTCCTTGATAGGACAGCCACAGTTGATTCCAATACCGTCAACGTACGGATGAATCATTTCGACAAATCTTAGAAGATCAGTGACGTTGTTTGTACCAACCTGGACAATGAGTGGTGTGTCAAAGTTGTTTGTGGTGAAGTCCGAGAGACGAGCAATTTCGTTACGCACGAATTCACGGGCAAGGATCATCGGCGAATAAACGATGTCTGTGTTGTAGTCACGAACAAGTGATCTGAATGGAAGTTTTGAGTACCTCACCATAGGCCCGGCAATGTGGACTGGGCGGCCTTCAGCTCTGCAGCGCTCGATGATGCGAAGAGGGTTGTTCTCTGGGTCTCTTGGTGTGAGCAGCGATTGTGTCATGTTGGCGTGAAGTCTTCGTATGAGGCGTGTAGCCATGCAATATGTGGGAGAAAAAGTGAGAGTGGAGGGACTGCACAGGTATTTAAAGGAGGGAGGGAAAGTGCGGAGTGCGTGGGTGTGTCAAGATAAGGGAGGACAGTATATCGAGAGAGCTCATCGCCTTGAGATTTTTCGGCCTCTCGAAAGGACGCCTCGGATACAGCTTCTGGATTCAGAAGTTTGTTCCGCTTCTCCGCGTCGTATTTCCGAAAAGAGAAACTCAGTGCACGGAAAGTTATATCAAACGAGTTCGCGAAAAGCGTTAGGGCCACTCTGTGGGGAGCTCTCCTGGCAGCAATTTTTCAAGGCCTCATCGCATGGAGAAGATCTAATCTTTGGGACATAGAAGTGTAAACATAGCTGCAGGCCCCATCATCGAGCTCTAATCATGACCGAAGAGCCACTGAAGAGACCAGCGTCTCCAGTCGGCGAACCAGAGGCCAAGAAGACCAAGGTCGAGGAACCAGTTAAGGGCATTGCCTACATCAAACCAGAGTTCAAGGTTGATGCTTCTTCCTCCACAACTGTTACATTTGACGACGATAGGGCTGAGCAGTCCACTGACAGAAATGAGGTGAACAATACAAATGGAAAGAAGGGAAAGAGAAACAGAGGACAGAACAAAAACAGAGATCTCAGACAACAGCAGGAGGAAGTGAAGCTCTGTGGTGCCTTCATCGATCCAAGCCTGGGGAAGGAGTGTCCCTTTGGCGCCGACAAGTGTCGTTTCTCTCATGACTTGGATTTGTACCTCTCTAAGAAGCAGAAGGATCTTGAAGGACCATGTCCTGTGTTCAACGCTCTTGGATACTGTCCATCTGGCTTTAAGTGTCGTTTCCTCCATTCGCATATGACCGAGGACAAGCAGCTCATCAAGGATGACGCCAAGTACGAGGAGATGAAGAAGCTCAGCCATGAGTTGAACCACATCACGAGCGAACAGAAGACCATCCTTATGAAGAAAAAGTTTGATTTTGAGAAGGCTGACAAGGTGAATGCAATCATGGATCTCATTCAGGACGATAACAAGAAGAAGGATGCAGAGAGAAAGCAGAAGAAGTCAGTGAAGGGCAGCGATGGATACGTCTCAGGTGTCGTTCCAGAAGACGACGAACAGAAGGAAGAGGACAGAGACCAGGCAAAGGAGACAACAGAAGAAAAGAACTCACTTGAAGAAAAGAAGGACACCATGAACCAGTACTTTGAGTCCAAATTTTACGCGTCGGAGAAGAAGAAGCTTGATCTTGTTGGAAAGAAGATCGTTTCCCCACTCACAACAGTCGGTAACCTGCCATACCGTCGTCTCATGAGAACACTTGGTGCCGATGTCACATACTCTGAGATGGCCCTCTCCATGCCTCTGATCCAGGGTACCAACTCCGAGTGGGCACTCCCAAAGGCTCATTCATCCGAGTACCCAGGTTTCGGTGTTCAGATCGCTGCATCCAAGCACTGGCAAGCAGCCAAGGCCACGGAAGCTCTTTCCACATACTGTCCAAACATCAGTGAGATCAACTTGAACTCTGGTTGCCCAATCGATTTGCTCTACAGACAAGGTGCTGGTTCTGGTCTTTTGGACCAACCAGCTCGTTTGATCAGAGTCCTTCAGTCAATGAACTACTGCTCTGGTGAGATTCCAACCACTGTCAAGATCAGAATGGGAACCAGAGATAACCACCCAATGGCACACAATCTTGTCAAGAGAATCGTGAAGGAGACACAGAGTGCTGCCATTACACTCCATGGAAGATCAAGACAGCAGAGATACACGAAGGAGGCAAACTGGGACTACATCGCCGAGGTTGGTCAGGCCATCAGAGAGACTGAAGCAGAGTTGGAAGATGATAAGGATAGAAGAGACTTCCAGAGAGTCAACTTTGTTGGTAATGGTGACTGTTACAACTGGGATGACTGGTACAGGGCCACGGATAACGAGTACATTGACTCTGTGATGGTTGCTAGAGGTGCATTGATCAAGCCATGGATCTTTGAGGAGGTCAATGCCAAGCAGTACTTGGACAAGAGTGCTACGGAGAGATTGGAGATGGTTAAGACATATGCCAACTTTGCGCTTGAGCATTGGGGCACGGACGAGTATGGTGTTGCTCAGTCCAGAAGATTCTTGTGTGAGTTCATGTCCTTCTTCCACAGATACATCCCATACGGAATCTTGGAGAAGTACCCAATCAAGCTCAATGAGAGACCTGCTAACTGGAAGGGAAGAAATGAGCTCGAGACGTTACTTGGAAGTAATGACTACAAGGACTGGATCAAGATCTCGGAGATGTTCTTGGGCCCAGCTGGCGAGGGCTTCAACTTCATTCCAAAGCACAAGAGTTCCTCTTACGAGACACCAAGAACTTAGAGATGAATTGATTCTAGTTGAGTTTAATAAATTGCATTCCCTGAATTAAGTGTAGAAATCGAGGTAATGCGTAGCGATAGTGGTGCTTCCCGTTCATTGCTTGCATGGGGGTATGCTCAGCCCCGCACGCGACTCATGCCAACTTTTTAGAACCAGATGGGGTCTTCTTTGCGAGCTCATCAGCAACCTCGTCGTAGTCCTTAGCCAAGCTTTCAGCCTGAGACTTCAAGATGGCAATCTTCTCATCCTTCTCCTTGATCTGGGCCTGCAACGAGGTCACAGACTCGTTCTTCTCGATGAAACCACCCTCCTTTCTTGCATCCTCCTTCAATGCCAACAACTCCGCCACGAGACCATAGGTTCTCGAGACAATAAGGGTCAAGAAGAGTGTGAATCCAGTCAAGTAAAGGTTTCTCTGTGCGTAGAACTTTCTTGCCTGGATCTCAGAACGGTCACCAAGGAATGCCTGCGCACCGGGTCTTCCCTCTTGGCTGAAACCTCTGAGCTCCTCATTGATAGAAGTGACCCTGTTAACAGAGTCCACAAAGAGAATGAGAATGAAGACGAGTATACATCTGATAGCAATGGTCACCTCACGAGACTGGAATGGCTTTGACACAGCAGAGATGATTGGGCGGCGAATCTTAGATGGGAGAGGCAATGAGAGCACCGTGAAGAGGCCCATCTCGACGAGCAAGAGGACAAAGATGAGGTTGTAGTAGAGTGCCATGGTAAAATTGGATGTGTTTCTGGTATGGACAACTCCGTTTGGAGAGTGGGAAGGAAGGTGAAGAGAGCAATGAGCAATCAGTTTGCCATCGACAGAGACGCCAGCAAGCAAGGAACGCCTGCCAAATTCCAGCGGGTACACAAGCATTCGCGAAATGGTGGTGTCCGGGTGAGCTGTGGCAGGATTTTCGGCCGGTCGAGCCGCGGCCATCCGATCTGGGCAAGGATTGTGTCACGGGCAGTGGCCAAAGTTGGGGGCCAGATGGCGGTGTAAGGGCATATTCTCGTTGCAACTTTACTAACAACAGAGGATACTTCTCACTTGTCTCTCAGAATTCAATCTAGCGTGATGGGCCAGATTACGAGAGCTCTCTGGGGATTTGGACAGTAGATGTGGTCGAGTTGTAGCATGACCTGACGGCTCCCCAGCTTCTGTACAGCTGTGAGGGCGCATCTTCTCCACACAAGTTAGCCCAGACTAGTAGTCGACAAGATCTGAGCAAAGCTGATGGGAACCCTCAACCTTTTACGTACTTTTGGGGAAGATAGCTAGGTGTAGAAACGTGCGCGTCGGTAGCTGAGTAGGTACGTGGTGGGGAGATTCGAGCCATGCTCTCGTACTGCGTGATAGGAAGCTCTGCTTGAATTGGACCTTGGTAGGAAGGTGCAAGAGCATGGTTCAGCAGGAGGAGAGGCTGGAAGCGAATCTATGCATACTAGAGTAGGCACTGGGAACAGCCTGACTTCTACTCATTGAGTACCCCAGATCATAGACACTGGGGTTAGAGATAGCTGCTCTCTCTTGGTGGTCCGCGATGCCCATGTGCTTCTGGGCCAGAGCGGCCGTTCGTTATCGTAGCTCTGCGTAACCAAGCCCATAGTTCTGCAGAAGCAAGCAATTACGGAAAGAAGCAGCTTGTCACGCTCTTCTCTCCTGAGCCCAGCTTGTAAGTTGTGATGATTTCACAAAGGCCAGAGAGCTCGGGGGTACGGCTACCTACGAAGATGGCGCCAACCTTGGACACACCTCCGAGTGCATGTGGAACTCTCTGGAGCTCAGCCAAATGCCTGACGGTTCTATAAGAGGCCAATTGGCGCTGTATTCTGTAGAAGAATCAAGACTCCCCAAAAGAGCCATCTTCACCCGCAAATCGAGCCCTAACAACCCTCTCTCCGTGTTTCCTTTGACGTCAAACAGCCTGCTTTGCACATCTCCCAGCGCTAGGGCCGAGCTTTTGGGCGTGCGCGAACCGGACATGCGGGCTCCTGCAGGAAGTGCCAACCGGGGGTCGCGGAGTAAGTTCCGGGGGCAATTCTGCGCTTCCCATTGGTCAATCGGCCCCCGGTCTAGCCCCGCTGGTTCAAACGGTTCTGAAATTGTGGTGGGTGGCGCGCCCGGACCCGGCTGGCTCCAGAAGGCGGCTCTGCCTGGGACCAAACCGCTCTCTGCCTAGGCGCTAGGGGGACCACCCTACCTGGACCGGAACTTGTCGGGCGACGGGGGAGAAGGCCCAGCGTAGATTCCACCAAGTCTACAACGGAAAGCTCTCAGCGGAAGTTCAAATACTCAGCTCACCGCACGACAACCACAGAGCGCCACCACCAGAGCCCACTGCTCACAGCTTAGAAGCTCGTACCTGCTAGACTCCTTCTTCTAGAAGCTCTTTTAGCTACTCTTCCCACCACCTCCAGCCGCCTTTTTGTCAGCAGCTCTACTCAAAGTCCGCTGTCCCCTCCGCCACGCCACCAGCTTGCCACTTCTTACGAGGGTCCCCACCGCTTTCCCTGCACATCACTCCGGAATCAACACCCACAGCCTGTCAATCACAGCCTGGAGACCAATACCTACTACTTGCCCCCAACTAATAGCATATCACCACCATGAATAACAGCTTCTACAACCAGATGCCCGTACAGGAGGCTCAGCCGATTGACATCTACCAGAGACAGGACTTTGGCGTCCATCAACCGCAGCGTCAGCAGTCCATCAACATCAACAGCTCCAGAAACTACCGAAGAGAATCCATCGCCCACTCCCAGGGTGTCGGTGGTATCTCGTGGGGTTCTCTCACCATCGGTTCATGGCTGAAAGACGAAGTGATGATGGCGAACCACATGGCCCAGACTCAGCACTACAACCAGACGTCGATGTCGCCACCGATGCAGTCTGCCTACATGCCTGATCTTGAAGCCAACTACTGCAAGGACTACTCTTGCTGTGGCCAGCTGCTGCCGACTCTCCATGACCTTCTCAAGCACTACGAGGAGTCACACATCTCTCCAACGCCACCAACACATCAGCCGAAGCCTATACAGAACTTTGACACCGTCTCTACAACAGACGTCTTCATCAACAACAACAATCAGATGAATGCTCAGAACGGCATGCAGATGAACAACAACCGTCTCAATAACGGTGCTCAAAGGAATCAGTTCGGCTTCAACTTCAACTTCCAGCAACAACAGCAGGTGAATCAAATACGTAACTCTCTCTCACAGCAGCTGACGCCTGCTCAGCAACAACAGCTTCAACAACAGCAACAGCAGTTCCTCATGCAACAGCTCCAGCAGGGCCAGATTCCTGATGGATACCAGCAGCAAGCGCAGCAACTCCACCAGGCGCAACAGGCACAGCACGGCCAGCAACACTCTGCTCCATTCCCAATCTCTCTCAACAACGATGATTCGGCGATGGATCTTGATGACGAGCAGGAGGAACACTTCATTGACGACCCTTCGAGAAACCTCTACGTTGCCCAGGGCTCAGAGAAGCCATTCACATGTCCTGTTATCGGTTGCAACAAGACGTACAAGAACCAGAACGGACTGAAGTATCACAGACTGCACGGCCATCAGAACCAGAAGCTACACGAGAACCCAGACGGCACATACTCTGTCATTGACCCCAACGATGGAAACACAATGGAGCAGGATAAGCCGTACAGATGTGAAGTTTGTGGAAAGAGATACAAGAACCTCAACGGTCTGAAGTACCACAGAGGCCACACTACCCACTGAAGAGATTGAGCTTTTTGGTTTCTACCATGGGGACGCCACGAATGTCTCCATTGATGTCATTTGCATTTTGTTGTTTGGGTTGGTGATCTAGTTCTAAGGGATTGTCACAAAGTGCCATGAAGAGAAGGAATCCATCCGTGATGATCAAGATGTTACAACAGGAGTCTTGTCACCGAAAGAAAATTTTTCAAGATTGTTCTTTGTTTTGGAATGTCTTTTAGTTTGGTTTACTTGCTTTTCCAGTTGTCGGTGTTGTCCTTTGCATTGCTTGATTTTTGAGTCACCAGTTCTCTAGGGCTTCACCACCATTGCTTTTCTTGGTGTTTCCATTCTCGCTTGGTTTTAATCGTTTGCTATTTGTATTGGTGAGTGCGAGTGCTGATGATCAGTTGACCTTTTGCAGGATGAGTTTGGCTCCATGTGCCCCGGTACTTGTGAAGGAGAACTCGTCACCATTCGTTGATGCCATTGGTTGCAGCACTACGCACACAAAAGTTTATCCTTTTTGTCTTGGGAAAGTTTTAATGGAATTGATGGTTATAAAACCTGTACTCAGGTATACACACAATAAATTGAACTTATGAATCTTGATCATGGAGCTTCGCTGTAGTTAGACTCGTTGAGCCTCTTCCACCGGCGTGCGCGAAGTGTTTACCCCAACAAACAACAAAAACACGACAGGTGTGACTCCACTTTCACCTCCTCTCCCACCACGTTGATCACTAAAGTCGAGCTTTGGAAGCCCTCAGAACCCACACAATGCCTGCTTACTTTGACATACGAATTCCAGTGATCACGCTTCGAGTTATTCTCATATTCCTTACCACAGCCACCGTCTCGCTCAGCGTTCTCTTCCCCTTCTCGTGCCTGGCATTCAACTTCTTCTACAACTACCTCATACCAACACCGACTATATCCTTACGACTTAGCGACTTTGTGGTGAACTATGACTTCCCGAAACAGGCGCCGTTTGTCGTGTTCAGCGAGGGCTACAAGAGCATCTACGGCAACCACCCACGCCAGCAGCAGGATGCAACACTCTTCAGCGCCCTTGATCCAGACTTGCACTACGACGTTGAGCTCAAATTCGACCCACACTGCCGCCAAAAGGTGGACATGAAGGAAGCAATCATGTACAAAACCACAATCATGAGTGATGCCCTTCTCGCACACCTGTCTCCCTACGGACTGTCACACCGCTATTCCAAACGGAACTATGGAACCTGGCCAATCACAAATAACATCCACATGCTTGATAACACACGAGTCCTGATATCCTCGCTGTCAAGCTTCATTTTGGAGTGCACAAGGGAATCGCTGACAATCGAGAAACTCTTCCCACCTGTATTCCAGTGGTTTCTCCCACCAGTGATTGCGGAGTACGACTACTTTGATGGGATGCACACACTTCCTCTCTTTACCGACATCAGACTGAACGATTACTTGAGGGAAGACGAACATGCGTTCACATTCGAGGAGCCATGGAGCGTCGTCCTTGAGTTCAACAAAAACAACCTCGTGTTTGAGCCAGTCGATGCTGTGCTCGCCATCAGCGTTTCCTGGAAGGGTCTAAGATACTACCTCTACCACTACAGAAGTCTCAGCTACCTCTTGGGCGTTGGAATGCTTTGGTCTGCAAGCACGTTGGCACTATTTGCTACTATTGGAAGTCTCATAATGGTGAGAGAGATTTCCGGCTCCGAGGATGAGTTTGAGACGCTTGAAGATGATGATATTGACGGGGAGGAGGAGGCTGACAAACAGGATACCAAAGACACCACGGAGACACCAGCAGAAGACACAAGCGTTAGAACGATGACACCAATAAAACCTGGAAGACTCGATGAGAGCTTCACCTCGGGACGGCTCACAGGGACTTCTGGTGATATGGACTTCACCTTGAGTGTCAAAGAACAGTGAAGAAGGACACACCTCTGCATATACTAAAGGACGATGCCAGCTATGATGCTATGACTTATGTATACTCTCTACTTTCCCATTGTTTCTATAATTGATGCAAATTGATTGGATATATACAATATCACCAGAGAGGTTTGTCTCAACTACACACCCTCCATGGGTCCTTCGTTAAAACAAACCACTTTTGAACTCCTCTCCGTCATAAAATTTTATGGGTACAAACCGGAAACAGCAAACAAAACAGCAAAAACAATTAGCAGGGGGATAAAACAATGTATAGCGTGAGCAAGTTCTTCTTGGGGGAAACCCGTGAGGACATCATGTATGTGTGGGGAAAGATGCATCACTCCTCCTCTGAACTTTCAGAGCTGACATCATCATCAGAATCATCAGAGTCATTATTAGCGTATGTGTTGTTCAGCGATGAACCAGATTTGTTGTCAAACATCTCGAGTGTCTTCTTCAAGTCCTCAATCTGCTTTGCCTGTTCAGCCTCAGTCAAGTTCTTGTTCTTCTTGGACTTCTTGGTGGTGGCGCTAGCAGAGCTTGGTGGACGACGAGATGAGCCAGACTTCTTCTTCACGACAAAGTGATACAACTTGAGCAGCGTAGCATTGTCGAGCTGGTCCATATCAAGCTCAATCTCCTCACCGGTCGATGGGTCCAAGTTGAGACTTTCACTGATGATGGCCAATGCCTGGTTTAACTTCTTCTCAGACAACTCACCAATCTTCTCACTGAGCTCCTTCTTCATGTCGTAAGTGATGACAGTGCTCGAGTCGTAGGTGAATCTTCTCTTCTTGGCCTTTGGCTTCTTGGACTTCTTCTTCTTCGATCTTTCTCTTCTGATTCTGTCAGCCTCTTGTCTCTTCAGATCAACCAACTGCTTCTTCATAACTTCCAACTGGTTCTCCAAGAATGTAATGTGGGAATTGGTAGCGTAAGCAGCCTGGATCTCTCTCTCAATGTCAGCCTCGTTCTCGGACTCATCTTCAGACTCCATCTCATAATCAGATGGTGATGGTGTAGGTGGAGCAACAGGTCTGTCAACCCACTTCTTATCAAAGATGTCCTCCAATCTGTGTCCCATCTGATTCACTGCAGTTCCCTCTGGGTTGAAAGTGTAGCAGTTCTTGAACACCAAACGGATATCGTGCTCAAACTCGTCAGCATTCTCGTACTGGTTGTTGTTGAGCTTGTTCTGAATGGTGGAGAAGTCCATTGGCTCCTTGATGTAGTCAAAGTATGTTGGGCAGTTGAGAGCCACTGGGTCAACTGGTTCGAGGAATGGGAAGTTGAATGATTCGTACTTCTTCGATGAAAGCTCCTTCAAGACCTGTTGGGAGAATCTCAACTCTGGGACAAACTTCTTCTTTCTTGGTCTGATATCATATGGCATGTCCTTTGGTTTTGGAGGATGAATCTCTCTCTTTGGTCTTCCATTGACAGTGCTTTCTCTTCTGATGGTTGGAACACCTTCAGAGCTCAACTCTCCAGATCCCGCACTGTTTCTGTTTCTTCCTGCAGCTGCAGCCTTGGAGTTGACTGGTGCATCTCTGGATGGGACGTTCAGCATGTGCTTCTCAAAGGATGCTTGTATGTTTCTAGCCATCTGAGCAATGACGGAGTCAGCACCGTTAAAACGGGCACAGTTCTCAACCATCAAGTTGAAGTCATCAATGAAGTCCTTGACATCGGCGTAAGCGTTGACAGCGAGCTTCTTCTCAATCGTGGAGAGATCCATTGGTCTTGTGATGTAGTTGTAGTAGAATGGGATGTTCAGCTTGACGGTGTCGACTGGATGCAGGAATGGGGCGGCATCCTTAATTCTCTTGATAATCTTGATAACACGAACACAGTATTGTTGTTGGTGCTTTGGAATTGGGTTGGATGGGAGATTGTCCATGTCAGGCTCTGCTGGAGGCTTTGGAGCCGGTGTTGTAGGCACTGGGATCGTGGATGCCTGTTGCTGCTGTGGCACAGGCTGTGAGTTGTCTGAAGCTGGAGCATCTGGGACAGACGTGTCAGCGGCTGTGGTATCTGCTGTAGGCAGGTCATCTGTCTTCTGTCTCTTGGAGTCGCCCTCAGTGGCGGTGGCGTCGTCGAGTTCGTGCTTTGTAGCAGGCACCTCCACAGCGGCTGGCGATGGTTCTGGGGGCGACAGCGGCTTCTCCACCACGGCGGCTGGCTTGTTTTCCGGCTGGCTGTCAGGCTGGGGCACCGACACCTCCTGCTCGACTGGGAGCGTTGTTGGCGTGGTGATGGGCGTCGACATGTTGTGTGAAAGATGAAGGCTGAGATGCGCCCGATACGGAAACTCGCAAGAAGATGCCAAAGACCTTCGCGATCGTCTTTCCGGGGGCTCTGAAAAAAGACGGATTTTGCGCCACTTAAATACCCGTCCACCGCCCGCGCCGACGACGCCACCGTGATGAAAACTACGCGGGGCGCGTGACTGGAATTACGCGGGGGTTGCGCAAAAGTGGCGAAAAGGGTACAGCTCATCGCCGGGCACCAGCCACTACAAGAGCACGAGATGGCCCAAAGTAGACCCAGTGACCAAGCTGAAAGACACGGAAACAAACACGGTGTGCTAAGGAATTGAGAGAAGCGGATTATCAACGCGTTGCTCTTTCCCCCTGACAACTCGGTTCCGGAAGGATGTCAGTTGCTGGCGCAGAAGGACACGTATCCTTTTGGCGAAAATATTTCTGTATTGGGAAATCTTTACGCCAAAATTCAAAGCGCGAAAAAAAACGCGTCTGTGGCATCGCGCCAAAATCTTGAAGATCGCCATTTTTGCGAAAAACCATCGACACGGAAGCAGAGGCTCCAGTTGGTGTGTGAATGAGCTATAATCGTTGTAGCGAGCCAATTAATAGTTTGGGTAACTGACGAGAATTTGGAATGGCTGCTCTCAGAAAAACCGAACAAGGCGCTGCGCTCTGAGTTCTGGAATTCAATCTAGATGAGAGTGATAAGGAAAGGAACGCGTCGCGTTTGTTTTGGATTTCCAACTGCTGATTATGTAACACTGTTTGATAGAAGCCATTCTTTGCTGCCCTTTAAACGCAACTCGAAGGATCGAAGACAGATCAGGCCATTCAGTATGTTCTTCGGAACCCAAATATCTCTGAATCTCAGCTTTTACGATGATTCCGCGATGGTTGTGCCCACAAGAGAACATTCCAAGGCCTCGACCGTATCGGGTACGGAAGTCCGAGACTTCTTCCGAGCCACAATCTCAATACCTTGACACACATAATCTGATCTAGTCTCAGCCTCAGTCAGGAACATTAAGCACTACAAGGAGTTCAGTAATCGATAATCGTCAAGACATTAAAACCAAAAGAGGCGAGGGGAAATTAGGGGTTGAAATAGGACCACGAGGGGCAAAGCTCACGAAGATGTGAGTGTGGTGATGATAGATGGCAGGCTCCTGCTACCCACGATGAAGACAAAGAAGCAGCAGAGCAAGCCCTTGGGCAAAAGGAGAACAAGAAAGTGTTCGAGTAGAAGATATGCAAGGCAATGGCAAGCAGCCTAGCGGGGAAAGAAAGATGCAAGATCAGAAGAGCAAAGCAAAGCAAAAGCAAACAATTAGCAAAACATGTCAACGATCCAATGAACTGTATGGATCATGAAGGCCAACATCCATCTCAGATGAACATGGCGTTGAGGACAAGACCGACAGCAACGGCGAAGAAGGAGACGCCCTTAGCGGAACCCATACCCTCGACAACGGAGGCCTCAGCACCAGTGGAAGAACCAGAGCCAGTGGCAACGGTCACGATGGTGTTGGAGGTGGCCTCAGCAGAGGTGGTGACGGCAGCGGTACCTTCAGCACCAGTGCCCTCAGCGGCAGTAACCTCAGCAGCGGTGGTCTCAGCAGCGGCCTCAGTGGTAGTGGCAACAGCAGAAGAGGTGACAACCTCAGAGCAGGAACCCTCAGAACAAGAGGTGACGGTAACAACCTGGTACTCGGTAGAGGTGGTCTCAGCAGCCTCAGTAGTTGCACCAGTGGCAGCTTCGGTAGCAGTGGCACCAGTAGCAGCCTCAGTGGCAGTAGCACCAGTGGCAGTAGCGCCAGTAGCAGCGCCAGTAGCAGCGCCTGTAGAAGCGGCAGCAGCACCAGTAGAGGCGGCCTCAGCAGCCTGAGTAGAAGTAACAGTGACAACAGCAGTAGATGTCAATGGGCAGACAGTTGTGTAAACGGTCTCAACACCAGCAGAGGTCTCAGTGACAACAGTAGCACCAGTGGTGACAGCCTTGGTCTCACAAGCATTGTCGGAGCAAGAAGTGATGGTGACAACGGTGGTGGACTCAGCAATGATGACAGTGGTGGAAGTAGACTCGATAACGGATCCTGGGGCGACAGAAGAGGTCTCAGCTGTGAGTGGGCAGTAGGTTGTGTACTCTGTGACAACACCTGCCTCGGTGGTGGTGATGACAGTGAGGCCAGTAGTAACGGCAGAGGTGACACAGGCATCGTCAGAGCAAGATGTGATGGTAACAACGGTGGTCTCTGGGGCAGCAGTGCTCTCAGCAGTAAGTGGGCAGTAAGTGGTGTACTCAGTGACGATTCCAGACTCTGTGGTGGTGACAACAGTGACTCCGGTTGGAACAACGGTCTCAGAGCAAGCGTTGTTGGAGCAAGAAGTGATGGTGACCAAAGTAGTGGACTCCTCAGTCTCGGTAGCAGTGGAAGTAATGAGAGAACCAGAAGACTCAGAAGCACCAGAAGAGGTGGCCTCAGAAGAAGCACCGGAGGAGGTAGCAGACTCAGAAGAAGCACCTGAAGAGGTAGCAGACTCAGGAGCACCAGAAGAAGTAGCAGACTCAGAAGAAGATCCAGAAGCACCCTCAGAAGAGGAGACGGTGGCGTCCTCGGTGATGGTGTTGGAGAAGTCGTAGTCAGTAGTAGCTCTCTTCAACAACATTCTGAACTTACCAGCTGGAGTGTCAATGGAGACGACACCCTCGTTGGTGTATGGAGCAGAACCAGTGGCCTCACATGCAATGGACAAGATCAACTCAGATGATGGGTCAATGGAGTCAGTGAACTCGACATCGTAGGAAGAGCCCTCAACGGAAGAAGAACCCTCAACAGCCTCGCCATCAACGGTGAAGGCAGCGTTGGCAAAGTGGAAGGCACCCTGGGAGGCACCACGGATGGCAATGGAGTTCCATGGCTGGAGAGAACCTGGGACGTGGATGTTCCAGTGTGGCTCACCATCAACGATGGCACCCTCAATCCATGGAGTGGCAACGGCAGAGCCAGAGGCTGAAGAAGAGCCAACGCTGACAGTGGAGGAAGCAGACTCCTGAGAGATGGAAGAGAATGAGGAGGTAGCCTCGGAAGATGGAGCAGAGGAGTCAGAAGCTGGAGAAGAAGACTCAGAAGCTGGGGCAGACTCAGAAGAAGCTGGAGCAGAGGACTCAGAAGCTGGGGCAGAGGACTCGGAAGCTGGAGCAGACTCAGAGGAAGCAGCAGAGGAGACAGCCTCAGAAGCAGCAGAGGAGCCAGATGCAACGGAGGAAGCCTCAGAAGCAGCGGAGGAGAGAGCCGAAGAAGCCTCAGAAGCAAGAGATGAAGCAAGGGAAGAAGCCTCAGATGCAAGGGAAGAGGCGATGGAAGAAGCACCAGAAGATGGAGCAGAGGACACTTCAGAAGCGGCAGAGGAGGCAGCAGATGAAGCCTCAGAAGTGAGAGAGGATGCGGCAGATGATCCCTCAGAAGCAATAGAAGAAGCGGCAGAAGAAGCCTCAGAAGCAATAGAAGATGCTGCGGATGAGGTCTCAGAAGCACCAGCAGAGGCAGCGGAAGAAGCCTCAGAAGCAAGAGAGGATGCACCGGCAGAAGCCTCAGAGGCAAGGGATGAAGCAGCGGAGGAGATCTCGGAGGAAACGGAAGAAGCCTCAGAAGCACCAGAAGATGGAGCAGAGGTAACTTCAGAAGCGGCAGAGGAGGCAGCCGAAGAAGCCTCGGAAGCACCAGCAGAAGCGGCAGATGAAGCCTCAGAGGCAAGAGAGGAGGCACCAGCAGAAGCCTCAGAAGCAGCAGAGGAAACCTCAGAAGCGAGAGAAGAAGCAGCAGAGGAAGCCTCAGATGCAACGGAGGAAGCAACAGAAGAAGCTTCGGAAGCAGCGGAGGAAGCCTCAGAAGCCACGGAAGAAGCACCGGCAGAGGCCTCAGAGGCAACAGAAGAGCCAGCAGAGGAAGCCTCAGAGGCAACAGAAGAAGCAACGGAAGCAACGGAAGAAGCACCAGAGGAAGCCTCAGAAGCAGCAGAAGAGCCAGCAGAGGAAACCTCAGAAGCAACAGAGGAAGCCTCAGAGGCGACAGATGACTCAGAAGCAACAGAGGACTCAGAAGCAGCAGAGGAAGAGGCACCAGCAGAAGCGGAAGCAGCCTCAGAGGAAGCCTCGGAAGATGGCTCAGCTGAAGAAGATGCAGCAACGGTGTCAGTGTCAGTTGGGAGGTCGGATGTGTACTCCGCAGAAGCAGTAGATGTCTGAGAAACGAAAGCGACGGCATCCTGAGTGACAACGTAGTCGTAGTCGATGGAGATGAGCTCTCTCTTGAACAACTTTCTGTCTGTGTCTGGGACATCAATCAAGATAGAACCGGAAGATATGTATGGGGAAGTACCGTTGGCAGTGCACTTGACGTCGAGGATAAGCTGGGATGTGTTGGAGATGTCGTATGGGTAGAAAGCACCGTAAGAGGCACCGTCAATCTCGTACATGATACCAGCGCCAGTCTGCTCTTCACCATCCAAGTACCAGGCAATGGAGTCGATGTACTGGTTACCAGCGATGGAACCCTGGACCTCGACGTAGTTCCATGGGCCGTAGGCGCCGTCAACGTCGACGAAGAACTCTGGCTGGCCACCGACGAGGACACCACCGGAGGAGGTCACAGCAGCCTCAGAGGAGGAGGCAGTAGCACTCTCAGAGGAGGAGGCGGATGGGGAGATGATCCAAGGCTCGGAGGAGGCGGCGGAGGAGGAGGATGTGTCCGAGGAGGAGACGTTGTAGTAGCTCGACTGGGCCAATGCACCAGCGGCCATGAAGAGACCGGCGACGGACTTGGTGAACTGCATTGGAAGCGAGTGGATACGTCTGAGTGGGTGATCTTGAAGAGCAAGAGCAATTGGGTGATGAGCCAGAAGGTGGTGGGACGGTGGCGCCACTATATATGTCTTTCAGCTCGGGAGAGAGACGAGAGCTGTGTGCTCGTATGGCGGTGGCAGGCGCAGGATCATGTAGCTGCGGGCCGTTTTGAGTTTCCACCTGCTGCTGCCTACCTCTGGGCCCACCATAGTCCAGAAGGAGAACCCGAAAGGAGAGCCTAAGGAGGCCAGAAGCTGCAGCTAGAGCCCGGTGCTCACCAAAGTGGCTCAGATCTGGGCGCGGATACGAGGTTGGCGGGGACATGCCGGAGAACGCGCCCAAGTGTGGCGTCTCGTACGTTGCTGGTGATGGCGAGGAGGTGCTGAGATTGGTGGGAGGAAAAAGCAATTGGCGATGGTGACTGTGCTAGTAATTAGCCGGCATCTCCTAGCGAACTGCCAATCATCTTTGTCGCTTTTTAGCAGTCTTCTACCGTCTAAAACAAGTAATTCAAACGCGTGAACAGCGAACAGTGAACACCCGCCACGCAAACAACGCCCGAGCACCTGTCACCGAGCTGCGGATCTTATCGTCCACAAGGCGGGGATGACCATTGACGCCTCCACCCAACAGTCGAGGAAAGACGCATTCTCCGATTGTTCTGGGCCTCTGGGCCTCTGGGTCTCTGTGTTCCAACAGTGGCTCTTTCTCCTGAGCTTTCCATCTTGTTGTGCGGTGGTGCTCTGTCAAGCTTAGGCCATAACCAAAGAAAGAACCCACAAGAACAGGAAGAACACATAGCCCACTTTGGCCCTCCCAGCCTCCCAGCGGGTATTCAGCCACGGTAACCCCACAAAGAGGTCTCGCAACCTTTGCCTCTTCGGGAAAGAGAGTTGCCCCAGAGCCAGTTTCTCCCCGCCTGGCCATGCAGAACGAGATGCTGCCCCGCATAGATTCGAGCGAGATGGCGCAGAGGTTGACACCATTTCGTACACAGCCCGACGGCGCCAGAGATCGGTGACCGTGGAAGTTTGGATAGGATCTGTGAAGTCACCGGGGCCGTCACCGCGCTGGAGTAATTTAGCTCGATGGGGTGTCACCAGAAGAACTTGTGTGCGCTTCCCTTTGCGAGAAGGCACACCCAACACGGAAACTAGCAGACATGAGCAAGATCTCATCAAGATCTCGAACTCTAACCCAAAAAACGCTGGCTGGATCTGTAATCACCTAATCACCCTCTGATGTGGTCCGGTTTGTTTTCAACTCGGTTGAGGGCGCCTGGGCCCACTCCACTTCAAAGCTACAGAGCACCCCGCACAAGAGCCAGCCAGCGGACGTACACGGCGAGTACGATACGCTGCGGCTAGACCGTTGTGAAAGGCGCTGGGCATATTCACAATATCTTGATACTATCGTGTACTATCCTGTATTTCGCCACAGATCTGATTCGGTGCCCGCCTTGAGGTCCCCTTCATCCGTCTGGAGGCGAGCGGCTCACCAAGTTCTTTTTCTCAGCTGATCTTCCGGATCATCTCTCTCCAGCCGTTTCCCAACTCATGACGTAGCAAGCTTCTAAATACTACTGGTCCAGCCTCCAGGCAAGATACGCAGACTTCCAGAATGAGATCCCACATGCGCCCTTGAGGTGGGCGGTGGTGTCCATGGACAGGCCTGCCCGAGATGTGATTCGTGGGCAACCGCCCCTCTCCATGGGGTTGCATACCAGATCAGGATTAGCGGAGATTGGTAGCCTTGTTCTGGGCCCTGGAGAAGATGATATTTGTTTCTTCAAAAGGGATGTACATACATTGCTCTGTTTGGAGAGGCCACAAGCCACAAGAGAAAGTCGTGCGGAGCCCAATCGGGAGGTGTAGAGCTCCGGGGGTCCACAGGTGGGTCAGTGATACATTCGTTTCGAGTAAATTGGGCAATCCGCTAAGCGAAAAGGGGAATAGCATCTTTTGTATTGTTTTGGGAACGATTCAAGGGTCCTGATTTGGACAGATAGCTCTATCTTGTGTGTGTCGCTTTGATGCGGAGCTGTTGGGGTGGAGGCGTCGTGGTGGAGTTGTCGTGGTGGACATGACAGCTTACAAGCTCTCAACTTATTCTAGGGCTTGATCGGTACAAGACCTTCTTAGACACTGGTATCAGGAACTATATAATATATAACTGGTGTTAGCAAGCAGAACAGTTTACTAATAAAGCTATATAATGACACGAACATGAGATAACACAAGAAAACAAACAAGAAACATTCATAGTCCTCCTCTCATAAGCATTAAACCACCAAACCACCCTCGTACATCACTGGACGCCACATCAAAACATGGTCCAAACCCATAGCCATTACAAATGGATGCTCATAATGTCATTGGAGCTGAATGCCTTGTTGCACGTTGGACACTTTCTCATTCTTGCCGCGAGTCTCTCCTTAGTACACGAATCACAGAAGAGATGGCCACAAGTCTTGATTGCGGTGTTCTTCCAGTTCTTCGAGCACAGCGTGCAATACAAGGCAGAGCGCAAGTCGTCAATCTCAGAGGCATCCTCGACGGACCCAGTCTGCTTGAAGCGGGCAATCAACTTGTCCTGAGAAGCACACTTGGATCTCAACGAGGCAATCTCACGGCTCTTCTCCGCCTCCTGGTGTAGTGTGCGTGTGTGTTCGTTCTTCATGATCTCAAACTCAGCCTGCACCTTGCGTGACTTGTCTGACTCCTCGTTGGCCCTCTCGGTGAGCTTCGTGACTCTGGAACTCATCTCCTTCGCTTCCGCCTCCTTCTTCGTGGCAAGACTCTTCATGTCAGCCAACTCAGCAGCCAACTGATCAATCTGCTTCTTGTACTCAACCTGGTTCCCCTCCAACTTCTCAAAGCTCGTCTTGAGAACCTTGAAGGTAGACTCAAGCTTCTCCCTGTTCACCTTCTGGTAGTGCTCACCTTGCATCAGAGTTCTGTACTTGTGATCCACCTTAACCTTGGCGGCATCGAGTTCCTTCTTTCTCTTCTCCTCATCAACAGCACTCAATAACTTGGGAATACGAACAGACTGCAACTGCTTGAACGCAGTCTCGAGCTCATTGATCTCATTCAACAAGAGCCCATTCTTCTTCTGCAGCGCCTCCAAATCCGTCGACTGCGACACTTCAGACTGCTCAATCATCTTATTCAAATCATAAGCCTTGATCTGTGCCTCCTGCGCCTTCACGAGCTCCTGCAAGTCCGCAAGAACCTTGAGGTTGTTCTTCTGTTTCCAAATCTCACCTTCAGTCACCGCGAGATCCCTCTCGTTTCTCAAACGCTCCTCCTTCTCCTTAGTATCCACGAGCTGTTGCTCAAGCTTGGCCTTCTCAGCATTGAACGCCTGTAACGACGCATCGCGAGACTGGACCTCTTCCTTGGACTCCTTGAGTTCATTCTCCAAGAGTTCAAGAGATTGCGTGAACTCAGCGTGCTTGGCCTGGAGTTCCTCGTTTTGCTTCTGTAGCAGCTTGTATTGCTCTGAATTCTTCACCGTCTCCTCAAGAGATGATGGATCGGATGAATCACGGAGATGTGTGGATAGTGTCTGGAATCTATCAATGTTTTCCTTGATGGTTTGTTGTTGTGCTTCAATCACGAGCTTGTACTCGTCAATCTGCGACTGCATCGTGTGTAACGTATCCACATCGACACCAGGTGTGGAGGTTTGGGGTGTGGACACACTGGATCCATTGGTCTGTGTTGTATCAGCTGCAGCGGAGGGGGGCTGTGGTTTGGACTCTTCATCCTTGGCCTTCAACAGTCGTGGTATCGTCTTACTCTCGAGTCTCTGGTGGTCATGCAAAAGTTTGGAATAGTTGTCTGAGAGCTGTGCATATTTTTGGCTCACGATCGAGTTGTCAGCCTTGAGTGATTCGTACTTTGTTCTGAGATTTTGAAACTCATTGTTCAAAGTGGCGAGACTCGACGCCACATCGGAAGGTACTTCAGCGGCAATCTTGCTGATCAGCTCTGCGAGCTTGGACTTCTTGGCTTCCAGTTGGGTAAGGTATTCGTCTGATGTGAGTGCAGATGGAATATCAAGGAAGAAGTCGAGCGATGACTCGCCTTGGGCAGAGACCAAGCCAGCCACGAAGATGAAGAACTGGTCAATCCAAGAGCTCAGCAGTAGCAATCGGTTCTTATACGCGGCAAGCTCTGTGCTCAGCAGTTTCGACTCCTGCTTGACTGTGTGTGCCTCCTGTCGATACATCACCATCTGCCTGTAGATGGCTTCCTTTTGGAAGTAGACGACATCCTTCTGAGTGATAGGACCAGCCTCCGATACTTCGTCCAGCACTTTTCTCTTCTTGGCGTCAGAGCCATTCACCTCCTCGCCCTCTCTCTTGATCATGACTGGAAGACGGGAATGAAGTGCTATAGAGTTGGGGACCGCGGCGGTGGTTGTTGTTCTGCTGTTTGGTGATGTTTGTTTGTTGTGGAGTTCTGACGTTGTTATGCCTACGACGTTTTGCACACGAATTTTTCAGTTCGCCCCGGAACTCTAGACTATTCTTGTATGGGGGTCACGTGATGTGACGAGATCCGAGGTGTTACCCGGCGCCAAGATCGGTTGCCAGGGAAACAGAGCCGCAACAGTTTCTCCGCAGCTGCATCCAATTAGGCGAAGAGCTTGGGAACCCTTTAATGCTGAGATTTGAGCGTAGAGAGTCCCTGTTGGTCCGTGCAAAGGGCTGCATGGCACGTTGTTTAGCTCGTAGAACTTGAGATCCCGTCGGTTAGCTGAAAAGGTTAATCTCCAGATCTCACACAGCGAGAGAACAGCCTGTTCTATTCCTGGAAGGTGGCTGTTTCCGTCTAAGCCTTCGCCCGAGATGACACCTTTCAACTTCTCGCGGGACAACGAGGCGCCGACGGGTGTTTCGAAAATTTAGAAGCCCTCGAGGGTTTAGCTCACTATCAAAGAGGGTGCTGGCCTCTCACAAAGCTCCCAGGTAGCCTCCATCACTCCTTCTCTCGCTCCATCCCGAACGGTCTAGCCCGCGAGTGCCTGCGCCAGATCTGCACTCAGCGTCCCCAGCTGCGACAATTCCAGCCTGTTCCATAGACAACAGGGCGAACTTTTGCTTCTCCCCAACAACCCCACTCAACGCTGAAAACCCTCTCACTCTTTTCTGATCACCAGGCACTCGCTCCATCTTGCCACAGCCCTTCCCCAGGCCCATCTCACCCTCCCTCAACACTCCCTCCAGCGGAGTAAACAACACCACCACCCGATGACGGAGTCCAAGCTGGCACCGCTGGAGATTCCTCTCGAGAGGCCCCCGGTGGCATACGCCAGGTCCCTCTCGTCCAGGAACTCGTCTTCGGAATCCCTCTCACTCAGCATCACCCTCAACACTCGAAAGCTTTCAGCTCTGCCGCTTTCTCTGCACACACAGCCCTCCAGTGACCACATCCGAACTCGTTGCAAGCAGCTGATAATGGACTACAAGGAGCTCCAGAACCAACTCTCAAGGTTCAAACACCGCTCATCACAACTCTCAAAGACGAACACACTCAGACTCTCACTACTACGGTTCCTGAGACTACAAACGGACCAGTTCATGAAGCCAGGGAGCTACGAGAAGGACATGCACACGTTTGTCGAGAAGACGGCAGCCTACGGAACCAAAGTGCTGGCACATTGGTGGACCGTGCTGCTCGACGACCTCACTGCCTCCGGAACTACCTCCGCAAAGCTCTCCAACGTTGACAGAAGCGCATACCTCGAGTGTGTCAGCCGGATCCTTGCGAGAAGGGAATGGAACTTGACTAAACGCACTTCCGGCATGTACAGCGAGCACCTCACGCTGACGCTCGACTACTGCTTCACGAGGCTCATTCCGATGAAGACAACACCCTTGGCCATCAACGCTTTTGTTGGGAAGGTGTTTGCGTACTGCTTTTTCGAGGTGGAGGACTTTGCTCCACTGTTGCTCTTCACCCTCTTTGTCAAGAACTACACTCTCACGAAACTTGTACATTCACTCCCATCGAAGCTACCCGATGGATCCTCATCAGATTCCCGGATCCATCCATCACTAATCAAGTTCATTGACTACATTGGTGAGTATGAAGATATCTTGAGCCGTGATGAATATCCACCGAAATTCCTCGGAGCAACATGCATGCAACCACCCAAGATGACCACGTTTGACGAGTTGGAGATCGACTTGAAAGACAACACATGGGTCAAAAAGTGGGCTGGTTTCGGGAGTGATATCTTCTGTTCCTTCTTGAAGCACTACTTGACTCTTGCACACGACAACATTGGCATGTCGACACAGGCTTCCCTCTTCCATGCTCCAGGATACATCATCATCCATGCCCACATTGTTGAGATCTTTGACTCCAGCGTGGCGCACATCAAGAAGTTCAGAGCTGCACAGTTTAATGACCAGAATGGATACAACGAGGTGATGATTACTGCTTCATTTTCTGGCCAAGGCAATACACGCCAGGACATCTCCAAGCTCATTGCCAAACTACCCATCATATCTATCTTTGGCGTGCTACGGAGCATGATATATGAGTGTGATGAGAGATTGGGCCTTTCATCCCTCCATTCCATTGAGTCCATCATGAAGGCCAAAGCCGAGAGAGTGCACGCGTATGACTCTGCCACGTGTGAGGCCATCTATGACATCTTCTCTGAGCTTTTGATCCACTTGCAGCACGACTCGCAGAGATTCTCAAGACAGCTGGACTGGAACTTTTGGATCACGGGTCTCGTGCGTATGATCCAGACAGGACATATGATTTGTCAGGTCAAGTCGCTCTGCTTCATGTTCAACATCTGGAACTTGCTCCCAATTGACTTGGTGCTCGAAGGAGCTGAGAAGAAGAAGGACTCTTGGATTCTGAACCAGAACCTCACAGTCATCTACAACCTGAGTGCATACATGATCAGCAAGTCCGTGTGGGAAGATCTTTTTGGTCACTGGAACCCACTGATCAGACACTTCTACAACCGTCTTGTTGTTTTCAAGATCATTGGTACATCGAACGACAACTACGGAAGTTACTTGGCATTCAAGAAGACCGTCAAGGAGCGTCTCAACTCCACATACGATTTGTTCAAGAAGGACGTTGGTGGTACAGAACTGTCTATGGTCCAGCAGCTCGAGATTGTTCCTGCTAATCCAATCGTGAACAAGAAGCTCATAATCACACCAGTCGACCAACTTGGTTCATCATCATCAGCTTCAATGGTCAACATCCTTGACAGCTTCTCCATGTCTGTCCCTTATCAATCGCTCTCGAACTCTGCCACATCATCCACTTCCACACTTCTCTTGCCATCCAACAGAAAGATATATGCATACGACATCTTCGATGATGCCATCTACTCCAGCTCCATTGGTTCATCTACACCGGGCAATCCTACTATGGCCAAGACTTTGTCGACGAGAAGCTCCATGGGCTCGATGTCTCCATCATTCTCCAGTGCGTCCATCAAGAGATCATCATCGGGCTCCAGTTTGGGGCGCGTTCCAGTGTTGGGCACTGCACTCAGTTTCTTCAAGAAGTTCAACGGTTCCCAACCTAATCTGCAGACTTCTCCACTCCAAAGTCCACTGTCATCGCCTGTGATTCCAGAAGAGGGGACCAATGACATGTTGAAACCATCACCATATTTGAATCCAAACCCATCAAGTGTTTCATCCATGGGATCAAGATCCCCGGGATACATCAAGAGATCACCAAGCATGCTCTCTTCTCCGACTTCATCGATCTCGGAGATTTCAGATGAGGATCCAGATGCATTCCTCTCTATTCCAAAGAACCGTCACTCCTCCAAATCACCAAGCTCGCTGACTGGTTCCGCTACGTCCCGCGTCTCCTCGTTCTCTTCCAGCACATCACTCGCGTCACTAAACTCCATGGACGCACTGCCTACACCACCAGAACTGGCACGCAAGATTCCAGAGCTCAAGAGATTCAAGTACAAGTTCCAGCTTGCCTTCTCCAGTGACGCCATGCAATTCCAGTCCCGCGTGACCAAGTGCAAGAAGACCAAGTTCTTCAGGGACCCAGCACGTGTTGAGATGCCGTCGAGACCGATGCTTCCCTTCGAGAAGGCCAAGATCGGGCTGTTGAATGATGAGAGCTATGCCAATCTGGGGGAGTCTGATGAAGATGACGATGATGACTTTGGTGAGTTCTTAATCATCCCAAGAAAGTCCACACAGTCGTACTCTGAGACAAGGGAGACGGAGATGTTTGCTGAGTTGAAGAACCACTTGCTCCTCGGAAGATTCTTGAGCGAGTGGAAGGGTGTTGTTGATGAGTATGAGAAGTTCATGTCGTACACCAATGAGTTTGTCACGTCTGACGAGAACACTTTCATCGACCCAATGCTTGTGGCGGACATTCCACCAATCAAGGTGAAGTGATGAGCGTGCGCAGTATTGGCACTGTATTATTGGCATTTGTTAGAATCTTAGATCCTAGCACTATTTAATGACATTGTTTATGACTTTTAGAACCAGACTCCCGCAGTAGCCCTCTCTTCTTTCACTGGTTCTCCGGCCCTTCAAGGAGCCCATCTTCCAAGCTTCAAACCCGCGAACGTAGGCAAGGACAAAATTCATCAAGGACCTTCAGCAACTCGGCGGCAATTCTCGATTAACACCCCAAAACACACCACAAACCACACACACCGGCGGATTCACTGGCATTGATCGAACAACAATGTCCGTGGCTGATGTGGAGGGAATTTCTGCGATCCTCAGCGATCTGCAGCTCTCAACCGCCAGTGACAACAGCCCCGTCGACGTGGAGGCCTCAGTGTCAGCATACTCGGCGCCAGAACGGGACACCACCACCATCAACGACGAGCTCAAGCACAGATTCCTCACGCCGTCTAACGTCATTCCATGGGACCTTCTTGATCTGATGCAGGAGCTGCCACAGCGCAACACCAAGGACGTGTATGACTCGCTCGTCACCCTCCCACAGAGCATCTCGCGCACTCAGTACCGCTTCAAGAGACGAGGCATCGCAGGCACAGTCCAGTCCTACAGCGAGCAGGTCAACGCATCTGATGTGGCCAACTCCAATGCTGCCACCAGTATCTCCGTGAACCGTGCGTACGGTGAGAATTCGCTCAGAGGCACAACAAGTCAGCTTCCCTTCAAGCCTGGTGGACTCCAGCTTGCTGGCGCCAAGGACACCAGTGCATCACTACACAGAGACTCCGAGGGACTCTTTGATGTTGCACAGGGGCTCAGTCGTGGTCTTGAGATCCATGAATCGAAGGCTGTCGATGAGCGTCTCCAAGAGCTTGAAGAGGAACAGGAAGAGGAGTCACAGGAGGATCTCATTGCTAAGGCCCTACAGGAGGATGGCATCCCATTGGAAGAGGTTCAGAAGGTCATTGCAACCAACTCAGAGTTTGAGAAGGATATTGATGAGCTGCTACCTATGGACGTCAACTTTGGTAGAGCAATTGCCGCTCACCAGGCGTCTGAGCTCACCAAGACGAAGAAGTCATGGGCACATGTTGTCGATCTGAATCACAAGATTGAGAACTTTGACGAATTGATTCCAAACATGGCGAGAACATGGCCATTTGAGCTTGATACCTTCCAGCAAGAAGCAGTCTACCATCTCGAGCAAGGTGACTCTGTGTTTGTCGCTGCCCACACATCAGCTGGTAAGACGGTGATTGCTGAATACGCCATCGCCATGGCCAACAGAAACATGACAAAGGCAATTTACACATCACCAATCAAGGCACTCTCCAACCAGAAGTTCAGAGATTTCAAGGAAACGTTCAAGGAGGTTGATGTTGGACTCATCACCGGTGACGTTCAGATCAATTCCGAGGCGAACTGTCTGATCATGACTACGGAGATTCTTCGTTCAATGCTGTATCGTGGTGCTGACCTCATTCGTGATGTTGAGTTTGTCATTTTCGACGAGGTTCATTACGTTAATGACGCGGACCGTGGTGTTGTCTGGGAAGAAGTCATCATCATGCTGCCAGACCACGTCAAGTTCATCTTGTTGTCGGCTACCGTGCCAAACACTTACGAGTTTGCCTCATGGGTCGGACGTACCAAGCACAAGGATATATACGTTATCTCTACGCCAAAGAGACCTGTCCCACTCGAGATCAACCTGTGGGGTAAGGGAAAACTGACAAAGGTCATCGACGCTGAGAGAAACTTCCAGGATTCCAACTTTGCCGCATACGCTGAACTCTTTGAAGGCAAGAAACCACCAGCTGGGGCCCAAGGCGGCAGAGGAGGTGCCATGGCCGGTCGTGGTGGTCGTGGTGGCCAATTCGGAGGACGTGGAGGCGGCCGTGGTGGTGGCGGAGGAGGCCGTGGCGGCCAAGGCCAGGGTGGATTCGGTGGTGGCCGTGGCAGATTCCAGACGTCCAATCCGAACAAGAACACATGGATTGAGCTTGTCCACTACCTCAACAACAACAATTTGCTGCCTGCTGTCATCTTTGTGTTCTCCAAGAAGAGATGTGAGGAGTACGCCAACACTTTACAGGGTGTTGACTTCTGTAATGCCAGAGAGAAGTCGCAGGTCCACATGTTCATTGACCGTGCTGTTGCTCGTCTGAAGAAGGAAGACAGAGAGTTGCCACAGATCCTTTCCGTCAGAGACATGTTGAGTCGTGGTGTCGCAGTGCATCATGGTGGATTGTTGCCTATTGTCAAGGAGACCATTGAAATCTTGTTTGCCAAGGGTCTGATCAAGGTGTTGTTTGCTACTGAGACATTTGCTATGGGACTCAACTTACCAACGAGAACTGTTGTCTTCTCAGAGTTGAGAAAGCATGATGGTACGGGCTTCAGAAACTTGACTCCTGGTGAGTTTACACAGATGTCTGGAAGAGCTGGACGTCGTGGTCTTGATAAGATCGGCACTGTCATCATCATGTCCTACACTGAGCCATCACAGAGAATGACGTTGAAGGAGGTTTGTCTTGGAACCCCAACCAAGCTGTCATCTCAGTTCAGACTGACATACAACATGATTCTGAACTTGTTGAGAATTGAGGCATTGAGGGTGGAGGAGATGATCAAGCACTCTTTCTCAGAGAATACATCACAGACATTGATTCCAGAGCACCAAAAGAAGATGGACGAATTGACTACGAAGCTTGATTCTTTGCCACCATTGGAGATGAAGGACAACTTCACCGAGAGGGAGTTCGAGGATCTCTTCCAGAAGATGTTGCTCTACAAGGACCTCACACGCCAGATGATGATTGAGGCCTCCGAAAACCCGACTGTCTCGAAGAAGTTCAAGATTGGGCGTATGATTGTCTTCAAGGATTCCCATCGACGCTCCAAAATTGGATTTATCTTCCGTGAGAACAGAATCAACAAGCCAATGACATTCACTGTTTTGACATTCAACCACGGAGCCGTGGAGAATGAAGAGCCAACTGGTCTTCCATACCTCTCCATGATCAAGGGTTTTGTTGATACCAACTTCACGAAGATCACATACAACAAAAACATATACTTGTGTGAAGTGCCACTCACAGACATTGAAATTGTTGGTAAAGCAGGAGCCAAGGCCATGCTGAACGAAGTCATGAAAAACAACGCTGCCGAGGCTACCAAGTTGGAGAGTTCTATCAACATCTTGCTCAAGTTCCAGAACAGATTGGAAGAAGTGGATTGGAATGAATTCGCCACGCTCAAGCTGCATGAGCTCATCACACAGAGAGAGCAAGTCATCAAGGAGATCTCGATCAATCCATGTCTTGACTCCAAGCACTTCAAGGAGTACTATAAGTACATGAACGAGAAGCACACCATCATGAAGAGAATCAATGAGCTGAAGATGTTGATGTCAGATGATAACTTGGAACTGTTGCCAGACTACGAGCAAAGATTGCAGGTTCTGAAAGATCTTGGGTTTGTTGACCCAAACTTGAATGTGTTACTCAAGGGAAGAGTTGCCTGTGAGGTGAACAGTGGTTGGGAGTTGGTCATCACAGAACTGGTCTTGGATAACTTCTTGGGTGACTTTGAGCCAGAGGAGATTGTTGCTTTGCTCTCTGCCTTTGTGTATGAGGGAAGAACATCCAACGACGAGGAGCCAAAGATTACACCGAGATTGGAGAGAGGAAAGGCGAAGATCCAGGAGATCGTTGCTAGTACACTTGATGTCTTCCAGAAGTACCAGGTTACCATGACTTCGGAGGAACAGGACTTCTTGGAGAGAAAGAGATTTGCTCTGGTGAACGTTGTCTACGAGTGGGCACGCGGTATGTCCTTCAAGGAGATCATGGACCTTTCACCAGAAGCCGAAGGGACGATTGTGAGGGTCATCACTCGTTTGGACGAGATTTGTCGTGAGGTGAAATCGGCTGCCATGATCATTGGAGATTCTGCCCTTCACTCTAAAATGTCAGACGCTCAGGAAAAGATCAAGCGTGACATCGTTTTCGCTGCCTCGTTGTATCTGTAATCGCATAATCATTAATGACTCTGTTAAGTGTTAAGTATTGTATCTCCTGGTTTTCTGATGAGCAATTATAATAGCCGGTTATAGCAAAGCGCCTGCTAATAAGCGCGTCCTAGCGTCCTAACGTCAGCGCTAAGCTCAACTAGTTTTCTCGGAGGATTGTCGACGTCATGTGTGCTGGACAGAAATGGCGATCAGCTTTATGAAGGGTAATTTCATGACTAAAATTAATACCATGTATACCTACTTCTTCCAGAATAATCGGCTCTTGATGCAAAATACACGCGAGTATAGAAGGAGATCCAAAAACTGGTAGGCGCAGCACAGTCTCGCCAGCTCACGGAAAGAAAACAAACTCAACGCCAGGGCAGCATTTACCTCTTCAACAGATCACCCCAGCCAAACTACACCAAACCAGATCCAGGACATAATGACAATCGCATCAGCTGCAGAGTCTGAACGTCCGGTCCTGCTGATCCCAGAGATCTTTGAGGAAAATTACACGCCCGATGCAGACGTCTACACACTCATCTATGACCTTCCACGTCCAGTGCGAGACATGGCCTGGAACGGGAACATGCTCGCCCTTGCCCACGACTCTGGCGTACTCCTCCTCTCTCCTATCCCCAAGAATGCCCCACTGGCGAAGAACCTCCCCTCGCAACTGCAGCAGGAGTGGGTGTGGCAGGTCAGCACACTGAGCATGAAGGCAGCCGTGTGCTCGATGAGGTTCACATCCAAGTACCTCGCCCTGGCTCTTGAGAATGGCGATGTTGTTCTGGTCAATCATCTTGATGGATCACAATTGCAGCTGGAGTCGACTAAGATGAGCGGGGGTTGTGATATCAACAGCATTGATGTATCAGAGTCCGGGCTTTGTGTTACCTGTGATGATGAGAGACGCGTCGTGATTTGGGAGCATGGAAAAGTGGTCAAGGTGATACATCTCCAGTTTGTACCTACTCTATGCAAGTTCTGGTTGGACAAGGACGCCGATAAAGTGATCATCGTCGAAGAAGGCAAGACTGTGAAGATCTATGATTGGAGAAAAGATGAGTGGACTTGTTCGATCTATCCATTGTCGCATGCACAAAACTCTGAGCCATTCATTCGTGACATTATGGTTCTCAACGGAAATATTGTTGTTGTCGGCGATGGTTGGTGGAAGGAGTATGACACTACCCAGCTGGAAGGCGGCGCAGGATACACTTTCCCAACCACGGAAGGGGCCCTAAGTGGATGGTTGGCTGGCTCCAAGTACATCTCATCCGCAACATCTGCACTTATTGGCGGTATCTCTCATGACAGATCATACTTCTACGATCTGGACTCCCGCTCAGGACAGGGTCAGCAGCTCAAGTTGCAACTTCCATCTGTGTCGGTCACGGCTGGTGCAATCAACCATCAAGGCGTTGCTGCGTTTTCATCAGGTGCCAAGCTCATTCTAACGAAGCCTTTTGACAGTTACGAGACCATACAGTACTGAAATGTTACACCCAGTTGTTCGGGACCCTTAACCTGGTGTTGTAGAGGAGATGTTCCCGTTCCGGTTACGTAATCAGCTGTTTTGCTGCAGAGCAAATTTTAAATTTTATATATTTGCTGGTTGACAAGTTCAGATACTACGAACTTGGAACCAAGCCCTCAAACAGCTGTGTGTTAATTCTTTTTCGGATGAAGTGAATCTGGTCGATGTTTGATTTGGTAACGTTCGACATTGGCTCATGTTATACTGTTTCTCACGGTGACCGACGTCAATCTCTCGAGTCAGCTGTATTTCAAACGTATACTTTTTAGATGTTCTAGATTGTCACGATGCCAAAAACAACATCTTCCCTGAGTTGTGCATCTGAGATCTGAGCTCTAAATCACTGAACTTCTTGCTGGATCGTCACATACACCTGTCCAGTGCCTTCATGAGTATCTGGCAACGTGGCGATGTTCCATGCATGCGTACAAATTACCTCGGGCAATGAATGAGTTTTTGTTGTCGTTGTCTACAATCTATCCCCTGTAGGTACCAGAGAAAATGAGTAAATGCTAGATGACTACAGTTCTTTGCCGCAGCTTGCTTCCTTAGCGTTGATACAGGGCCCGGTACGTGGCTGGGTCACACTGTCACACTCCCCGCGGCCAAAAAGTTTGTAGAAAACAACTTGCCGCTGACCTCTCCCACCACTGTTTCGTTCTAGATAAGATCCAACAACAGCCATGAGTAGGGTCAATATGTTCAATATGTCTGCCGCGTTGCTCTCATGCTTCGTCGGCGTGTGGACAGGTGCGTTTCTGGAGTTCAAGCAGGCCAGCAGCAAGTCATTAACTCGATCTCACAGGCGTCAAGTTCTTCGAGCCAATCATTGTGTAAGTACTACACCGCCCACTCACACACGGCAAGATACTAACCAGGGATGAAGTGAGAAGCTCCGAGAGGACGGAAACCTACGCTCAGATATGCAGTTCCCCGAGTATGACGAGGATGGAGAGGTGATTCTGCCCGAGGGTGTCGAGAAGCCCAACATCATGAAGATGCTCAGCGGAGAACAGCGGCTCGAACAGACGACGCTGTCCCCTGGTTTACAGGAAAAGCTGGCGAGTATGAAAACCAAGGATGATAGCCCCGAAAAGAAATGAGAGAGGACTCAGAACACGTTGTATATAGTAGAAAAGATGATAAGACATAGTTTATTCGTTATCCCCCAAAGTAGAAAGTTTCCAAATTCGGACGTTTTGATCCGCGCGGAAAAAAAATTCAGACACATACAACAAGCAGTCTCATCTCCCCTTTTCTCTGTTGTTTGCATTCAACCACAGTACTGCAATGGGTAAACTCAAGAAGAGGTCGAGATCGGCAAAGGCACGTGCCAATCCACTCGCCACCAAGGCCAAGACAGAGAAGCAGGATGAGAACCTCACGAGGACAAAGATCGCCCCATTGATGGAGAAGCTCAAGTCCATGATCCCTAATGAGAGATCTATGGCTTTGGGCTCCATCGCAGTCATGTGTGATGATCCACGATTCAGAAGATTGTTGCTCAAGGAGAAACTCGTCCAAATTGTGCTTGAGCGCTTCTTGACTGATGAGAATCCTGAGATCATTGTGGAGTCGTTTGGACTCTTGAGAAATCTCGTCATTGAAGAAGGTTACGATGTTGCCGTGTACCTCTGGAGGCAGAACATCTGGACAACAATAAAGGATTTGCTTGAACAGTGCCAGAATGGGTTCATCCACTTTAAGGCTGACCCCAAGAAGTTTGGAAAGAACGAAACCACACAGCTGTTTGACCTTACTGAGAACCTCATCTCTTTGATCGCAGGAATGTCTTCTGTTTCGCCGGATATTTTTGATTCAATTATGTCAAAATTCGCCCCAGTCAGAGCATTCTTGAAGCAGATCCTCGAGTTTGCAATCAATGTTGAGAAGAAGGAACTCAACATCTCTGTATCCCTCTTCAACGCCATCCTCGATCTCATCTACGATTTCTCCACACAATCCACAGACTTCATCGCACAGCTGTCCACAGAGTGGAACCTCGACATGACAATCCTCACAAAGTTCGTCTCGGGCTCATCACGCACAAACGAGCTCTCGCGCATCTACGTCGAGGGCATCAAGCTCCAGATCCTCGAATCAGACACCAAGGCCAAATCCACAGAGGCATCCATCAGCGCCATCCTCACAGCGGCCATTTCCACCGTGTCACAAATCAACATCGCAGAAGCACGCGCAACTTTGCTCAAGGATGTTGATAACACGAAGCCAGATGAATGGAAAGCGGATGCTAAGGCCCGTGCCGCTGCTCGTTCACAGTTCCAGGCCATCGAGCTCGCGTTGGAGATCATCACTGCATCCATTGAGATCGTGGCCTATGGCGCTGAGAGAGCTGGAAAGAGATATGATCCTAATGAGAAGCTCTATGAAACACTGTTGTCAAGCGTACCTGAAGTGATTATGGCACTGATCAAGGAGGTCGAGTTCAGATCAAGGGCGTTGACTGCATTGAATAACCTGTGTTGGCTGTTCGTGACTGTTCCTGTTGCCGGTAAGGAGTGGCGCACTGCGGCAAACACTGTATATGGTGGAGTTGCTCAAGTGCTGTCTGCTGAAGTCCCACTGGATATTGAAGAGAAGATCAGCGCTTTCGGTTCCTTGTGGGCCCTTGCTGTTGTTCTCGGTGAAGAGATGCAGGTGAGCGACGAGATGGTCAAGGGTGGTATTGATGAGCTTGAGAGCACTTTCCGCACTACGTCCGAGGATGAAGAGATGAAGGATGAGTACTTGACCAGATTGATTGGATTTTTGGGAACTATGGCCAAATTCCAGGGTCATGTTGAGAGAAACGGCGCTATTGGGGGAATGTTCTTGAAGACATTGAATAGGCTTCCAGCAGTCTCAGGACGCGTCGTTGTTGAGATTTTGGATATCATGTACGAGATCTATGGTGATGCTGAGTTTGACTATGACATGCCAGTGTTTGTCCAGCAGGGATATTTGACACAGTTGGAGCAGTTGTCTCCAAAGATCAAGACCGCGGTCAAGCTCATTGACAAGAACAAGGAGCCACAGCTCAAGAGCAAGGCCGATGAGGTGTATGTGAACTTGGGACGTTTTATTCAGTACAAGAAGTCTGAGAGAAAGTGAAAGAAAATGAACGGTCGGATTTTAACTACGCGTAGGTGTTTGTACAGATCAAACGTATGTAGAGTACAGAGTATAGAGAACCCAGAAAAAACATGAAAGCCAGCCGAATATTATAAAAGAAACAGGGGATGAGTGGAAATAGAAAGAGTCATAGAGAGAAAAGTGGTGTTCATATGTGCAATGCGTCGCTTCGTACCAGAGTTTGTGGGCCTTTCATCGCGCGGATCCTCCTTGAGGTCTCACTTGGCATACTTCTTGGCCTGCTTCAACACCTCGGCCTCATACTGTGCTCTGTTCTTTCCAAAAGCTCTCCATGCTGGGTCCTGTGCCGGGGAATCTGGGTTCGGCGTGTCCAACAACTCCTGGACACCGAGCATGATCTGCTTGAGGGAGATACCTGGTCTCCAGTCCTGGTCCTCGTTGAGAATCGAGAGACAGATGGTTCCAGATGGGTAGACGTTTGGGTGGTAGAAACCTGCCGGGAATTTGACCTTAGGAGGCTTGGAAGGGTAGTCGTCTGGGAAGGTGAGCGTGATTGGGTACACGGCGTTCTCCCAGATGGTGTTCTCCTTTCCTGGGATGCCCGCCACCCAGCTCTGGAGGTCCAGCGAGCCGTCGGAAGCCTTGATTGGTTTGGCGTAGAACCCAAAAGGATGGTCCTTACGCCACTGCTTTCTCTCCTCCTGGAGACGGTTGATGAGAAGCGACATCGGTGTCTGATTGGCAGCCGTTGACGAGTGTTTGGGAGAGGAGAAAGGACGAGTTTCTAGACGCGTCGACGCGGATTTTCTTTTCGCGCTTTCGGCCAAAGGTTGGACAAGTGGTGGTGAGTGGCCTTGTCCGGAGGAGAAATTATTGTGGAAATGGGAGAAAAGTGTCAACTGGATCTTACACCGGACTATCTCCATTTGCTACAAACAGAGGTGCCTTAGTAAAGAGCCCCGACCCCGAATTACCCGCACTTTCCCTTCTTTCGCCCTTCTCCACGAGACACAGCTACCCCAGAATGTCGAACGACAAGGCAACCAAGGTCGAGGATGACCTGGATGACCTCGACGACTATCTTGATGAGTTCCAAGATGAGATTTTGAGCAAGCCATATGACGAGATTGTCAAGGAGAACGAAACCCCTTCCACAACTGCCACACAAGCCGCTGACGCCCCTAACGCTTCACATACCGCCACTGAGAAGGAGTCAGCGGGGACGACGCCACCAACCTCTGCAGAGCCTTCAGAGGCCGAGGTTCTGGAATCACTACTGAAGAGCATAGGACAGGAATCCCCAGCTTCCAAGGCCCAGTTTGAGGAGCTTTTGAAGGACCTCACAAACGTTGACCCTACATCTTCGCAAACGCCGTCTATTCCCTCAGATGCCAACTTGAAGGACACAATCTCCAGCACACTCAACAGGCTCAAGGAAAGCGGAGCCAAGGTTGATCAAAGCATCAAGGATGAACAGATTCCCGGACAGGATATGCTCGCAGACCTCCTTGCGCATCTTGACATGGGCGGTGAAGACGATGGTGACATTTCTAAGCTTCTGGGAGACATGTTGTCAGCATTGGCTACCAAAGAGGTGTTATATGAGCCACTCAAGGACCTCAGTGTGAAATATCCACCCTGGATTGAGGCCAACAAGGAGAAGGTTTTGCCAGAGGAGCTGGAGAGGTACACCAAGCAGTGCGGCATTGTTCAAGCCATGGTGGCCCAGTTTGAGGCCACTGACTACAGTGACGACAACGAGACGCACAAAGCATTCATCAGTCAAAGGCTGGAAGATATGCAGGAATCTGGTGACCCACCAAAGGAGATCATGGGTGATATGGGAAACATCCCAGGCTTTGGCTTCAACAGCGATGAGTTGCCGCCAGATATCGACAAGCAGATGGAGAAGGAATTGGAGCAGAGTTGTCAGCAGCAGTGATTAGCTTGGACTCTTGAGGGAACATCTGTATCCCGTCATAATGTAACATGGTTCACTAGTAGGGCAAAGTCGTAGTCCCGGTGAAGCCCGTGGCTGCCTGATAAGTCGCGATCGGTTCCGGAAGCTGAAGTAAACAACATCAACAAACCAAAACACGTCAACTCCACATACCAAGAAACAGCGGCGCTTGGCTCCAGACGCATCGCAATGGGTATGTTATATCAATATCCAATAAATTGTGGCCAATGACTAACTTCTTCCAGACAAAACAATTGCAAAGGGCCTCAGCGACCGGCTCTACGAGAAGCGCAAGAATGCCGCCCTGGACCTTGAGGCTCAGATTAAATCTGTTCTCCAAGAAGAGGACGGGCACATCAAGGTCCGTGAGATCATCGACCAGTTGTCGCGAGACTTTGCATATGCAGTTCACCAGCCAAATGCCCGTAATGGTGGTCTCATTGGCCTCGCCGCCGCCGCCATTGCACTTGGCCAGAACGAGGTGGCGAACTACCTGGAAGAGATTGTTCACCCGGTGTTAGCGTGCTTTGGAGACCAGGATGCGCGTGTCAGGTACTACGCCTGTGAATCTCTCTACAACATTGCTAAAGTGGCTAAAGGTGAAATCTTGCTCTATTTCAACGAGGTGTTTGACGTGCTTTGCCGACTTGCTGCAGATTCAGATCTCTCAGTCAAGAACGGTGCGGATTTGCTGGACAGGTTGGTCAAAGACATCGTCTGTGAGAAGGCTACAAGCTATATCTCGGTCATCCAGAATAACCCAGAGCAAGAGTACAAGAAGGCCACGCAGACTACATACAAGGATGCGCAGGGACAGGTTCTTCAACTTCAGCCACAACAAGAGGCAACTGCATTCAACTTACCAAAGTTCATCCCACTTCTGATGGAAAGAATCAACGCCATTGATCCGTCTACTCGTGTTTTCTTGGTTTCATGGATCACTCTGCTCAACTCGGTGCCGGATTTGGAACTCGTGTCATACCTCCCAGCCTTCCTTGGTGGTCTCCTCACTTTCCTCAACGATTCGCATAACGATGTACGTGTCATGACGCAGTCTGCCTTGGACGTATTCCTTCACGAGATAAGAAGAGTGTCTGATATTCAAAAGATGCTGAAGGAGCAGAAACAGGAAAAGGAGCGCCAGAAACAAGTACACTTGGAGTTTGCTAAGGATGAGAGATTGAGAAACGAGATCACAATCACAGATCTTGAGTTGGATACATCTACCCCGGAGAAGCAGTCCTCCAAGGAGACATCACCGCCCGTGGACTCTGGCACGCCTCCAATCGTCGACATTGAACCCTCTAAGGAGGAAACGCCCGATGAGGAGTACGACGCTGATAGCGGCAGTGTGCACTCCACAGACACCGTCGCCATTACACCGCCTGCACTCCTGCAAGAGCCAGAGCAGCACGTTCCTTCCGAGCCAGAAGAAGAAGAGTACGAGCATGATGGAGGACTCTACATCCCAGGTCAAGACGTTCACCTTGACTATCCAAAGCTCATTGAGATTCTCATCTCCCACATGGATGGCCCCGAGGAAAAAGTGCAACTCGTTATCTTGACATGGCTCGACAACCTTCTTGACATTTCACCAATGTCATTCGTTCAGTACTTGCCAAAGCTCTTGTCCGTCTTGCTTGTCACGATGGCTAATGATGAGGGCTCCCAATCCCGTGAGAGTGCTAAGGAGGTCAACAACAGGCTCATGGATTTCATATCCACTTTAACAGAGGATGATGGCACGAAGAGACTAAACTACAACTCTACCATTAATGTTCTCACGCTGCACTTCTTGAACGATAATGAGACTTCGAAGGTGGCCTCGTTGGATTGGCTTAAGATGTTGCACAAGAAATCACCAAAGTCTCTCCTGGAACACTCAGACCTCTTCATCACATTGCTTAAGGCTTTGTCTGACCCAAGTGAGGAAGTCATTTATCGTGATTTGCAGTTGATTGCTGATATCTCTTACGAGAGTGGTGATGAGGACTTTGAGAGATTCATGGTGAGCATGCTTGACCTGTTCAAAAAAGATCAAAAGTTATTGGAGACAAGAGGAAACTTCATCTTGAGAAGACTCTGTATTTCTCTCAATCCAGTGAGAGTTTACCAGACATTTGCACGTGTCCTAGAGCAAGAGAAGGATGCTACATTTGTTGGAATCATCATCCAAATCCTGAACAACAACCTCATCACTGCACCAGAGTTATCAAGCTTGCGAAAGAGATTGAGGAACTTGGAGGAGAAAGACGACTGGGAGTTCTTTGCTACCTTGTTCAAGGCCTGGTGCCACAATGCCCCGGCAACGCTTGCGCTTTGTCTCTTGGCTCAAGCTTATGAGCTTGCTTACAATGTTCTCCAGATCTTTGTTGACTTTGAGATCACAGTGAATGTTCTTGTTCAGATTGACATCCTTGTCCAGCTTCTGGAGTCACCAGTGTTTACAAGAGTCAGGCTCCAACTGCTCGAACCAGAGAAGTATCCGTACCTTCACAAATGCCTCTACGGAATTTTGATGCTCCTCCCCCAGTCAACAGCCTTCACAACACTGAAAAACAGATTGAGCAGCGTGTCACTCATGACAGCCTTCCCACAAGGCCGTCCAGGCAACACGCCATCCAACGACATCAAGTCTGTCTCGGAGTCTATCTCCGAACTAGCCAAACATGGCTTCAAATGGCTTGACCTCCTCCAACGCTTCCGCTCAATCCAACAAGCACATGAACAGCAGCTGCTCAAGGGACGCACATCCATCGCTAACAAACCATTACCAAAGTATGCCGACACGCCCGCTGGGGACATGAAGTCGCCTGCTTCTGAGTCTGAAACGGTGCTGGCACAACCTACCCCGCAAAAGTCCGAGCTGAGATCTGCCGTGAGAAAACTGAGTGGGAGATCGTTCGTGATGAACAGATTTGGTGGCGACAAGTCGTGATTATGATGCAGATGATGTATAATTGTGCTTAGGCTATGAACTAGACAAGCAATATCCACGATACCGACGTACATGTAGCAATCAACCGCCGAGCATTGGGTCTCTGTAGTGAGGCTGGAAGTTGACTCTTCTCGTCTCCTTCTTCATATTCTTGTTCTTCATCTTCACCTCCATCTGTTGTGTCTCCTTGAGCTTCTTGTCTGCCTCGGCAATGGTCAATCCAGAGGCCAGGCGTCTGTCAGCGGTAGCAACTGTCAATTGGGACTCGGATGGGCGGCGAGGTAGGTTGATGTTCTGTCTGTAGTATCTCTGTAGTGATCTGTGGCCAAGACGGGATCCATTTGGTAGCGTGAGCTGAGAGTCAATAGGGTCGATTGTTGCAAGAGTGTAGTTGTCGTTAATTCCGTTGTCATCAGAGTCAGTCTCTGCCTCCTCCTCGGAGTCGTCATCTATCGCCATCTCGTCATCATCGTCTCTTTGAACAATAGTGGTCTCAGAGTCCTGGAATCCGACAGTCTTTGAAGTTTTAGCCTTCGTGGCCGTTTCCGTTAATGATGAGAAGTCATAGTACTTAGCAAAAAGTGCTCTCTCCTCTTTCGTCTCGTATGGCAAACGGCAATGGCACTTTGATGTAACATGAGCACGAATACTCTCCAAGTTTCTTCCCTGGAAGTTGCAGCAGAGACACTCGTTATCGATGACGATAGTTGAGATGAGAAACCCAAGAAGACCACGCAGGTCTGTAAGATATGAACGTTCTGGGATGTAAAGTCCGTGACTCTTGAACATGTGGGTAACGTTGGTTTCAATGTCCTTGTGTGGTAATCCACAGAAGATACAGCTAGTTACCGGCTGGATTGGCTCTTCAACGTAGTTTGGGTCCAGTTCAATCTCACTGTCGTCTTCATCTTCACTGCTGCTGCTGGCAACATAGTCTGGATCGTCAGAAGGCATTGTCTCGGCCTCTGACGCTGTCTCAAAGTTGCTCTCGACATCAGTGTGGGTTCCGGCGTGTGAGTAGACAGATTCACCCAGTGAGAATCTTGAGAGCTCGGAGGTAACACTGGCTGGGGACTCGTCTCTGGACATGGCATCTTCATCCTTTGTTGCTGCCACACGACCTCTATTGACGTGAGATAACGACTCGTGATAGTGTGATCTTGGGTGGATGTGCAGCTTCTTAGGCTTCTGCTGCTTCGGGGTCATCACCTTGAATCCGAACTCATCGGTCTCCTCCTGATACTGTTTAGCCTGCTGGACCTTGTCTGCGTAAATAGCAGCGTCGACTGGAGTTAGGCCAGCAACACGGCGCTTGAGGTTGTATCTGTGCCAGTCGGTCTTCATGTGGTAACGTTGCGAGTCCGAGTTCGGAAATTGGATGGCACATGAGTTGCACTTGAAGAAGGAGGACATTGTGGCCGACATCTTGCAGAGTGTTGATGTCTGGGGTGGTCGTTGGTGGCAGCGGCGGAGAAGGCGGTGGCGTTGATGGTGAGCGTTCTCTTCACGAATTTATTAGCTGTGATCGGTACCCCATCAAACCGATGAGCTCCTCTGAGATTTGAACACAATTCGGAGTTGGCAGACAAAAATGATACAATAATGGGTTGCCTTTGATTGAATTTAATCAATTATGGTGATCTTTTCTACCAGTGGTGTACTTCTCCTGGCATGGGCGTTGGTGGGGTTGCTGATCAGTGGATATCACTCTCGTGGCCCGTGGGGCTTCAAGATTTGGAGTGCTACGGCCTACTAATATACAACTCTGGAAATAAATTCTGCCAGACACAATGCTTGGGTTGTGTTTGTATCCAAATGGCTGCAAACTGCATACTCTAGAACGTCCCACTAGTATATCAGCAGTCCTTCCGGACCTTTCGACTCATCTACAGGAGACTTACCTAATTGTGTTTTTTAAATCCTTTTTAATACACGAATGAACCATAATCTGTAACGACATTATTAGCTTCTCTCAGCCTTGATATTCATAAGCAGTAGCAAAGGGGTTTAACGGAACTTGAAGAAACCAATGTCCTTGGCCTTCTCTCTGAAGCACTGACGGCACAAGTTCAAACCGTACTTTCTGATGAGACCAGTGTGGGAGGAGCAGACTCTGCACTGACGGGAGCCCTTACCGTAACCTCTTGGGTGGGAGTACCAAACGTTCTCGTGAGCCATTTTGCTAAACAGGTGGTTAGTAACTTGTTCATGGGGAAGTTTGTGGTTCCAGAGTTCTCTTCAACGTGTACGTAGGTTCAGCATTTCGCCATAGCTCCTCGATCTCATGTGCTGAAAAGGTTGAACACGATAGTAGGTTTCAGGTGGTATGTTTCTTTCGTTCTTGATGTATGGAGGGTGCGTTGGTGTGGACCTGTGATGTCCGGTCTTCTTCTTCAAATGTATGACTTCTTGAACATCGAACGTGCTTGATCTGTGGGTTTGGAAATCGGATTCTTCGAGCTGTGATGCCTCCGTACTCGTCTCGTGAACTCTGTGCCTCTCCTGGACTTACATTAATGTATGGTTTGTTAATCCTTGGTGTCCTCTCTAGACCTCGTTGGTGTTGAACACTTGAAGAATCGTGAACTCTTCAGCGTGTCGCGCTGCGTTTCGCGAAACCCGGTGGTAAATGACAGAAGTCGCGCAAAAATTTTCAGCGTCACAGCGGATTTGAGGCGAGCGCGATGGTTGCCCTAAGTATTCTCACGTGATCTCCCATCCAGGGCAGTCAAATGGAACCCCACAAATTTCCGCGAAATCGCGAACTCGTTTGATGATCGGCGGCGGCGATGAGATGGTTTGAAGCCCTGGCGGATATGTGGTGTAGGGATGTTTTGGATCAAAAAGTTTTCTATGGCACTTGTAAGGAGATGAGACATATCCTCGAACGTTTTGCTGAGATAAGACCACGCAACAGCCGATAACCTATCTTCAACATGGCAGGTCACTCACATCGATCTTCTGTGAAGAACGGCCACAAGGCGTTCAAGTCCAGACATGCCTCTAAGGGCTCCATCAAGGCCAAGACCAAAGGTAAGGTGGAGAAGGAGACTGCAACCCAAAAGCAGAAGAAGGGACATTCCAAGCTTGAAAGAAAGAACCTCTCCAAGCAACTCAGAGATAAGAAGATTCTTCAGACTGCGGAAACACGTAAACTCTTTGAAGGAAACAATGGAGCTGAGAAGATCATCACAGTCATTCCTCTCACAGATGATGTTTACGCCGATGACATTGTCAACAAGCTCATTGATGCTGCAGCTATGCCAGGACAGGATGATAAGTCCATGATCCAGGGTCCTTCTGTGACTTCGGTTAAAATTCCAAAGTTCAAGAGCAACCTCAAGTTCATCATTCCTGATTTCAACGACTTCATCGCCATCCTCGATGCAGCTAAAGTTGCAGACTTTGTTGTGTTTGGTCTCTCAGGTACGACTGAGGTTCACCCAGAGTACGGTGAGCAAATCATCAGAGCACTTGAGCTTCAGGGTATTGGATACGGAATGGGCGTTGTCACAAACCTTTCTGCAGTTCATCCAAAGGAGAAGTTCCAGCTCGATGTCAAGCAGTCTCTTTCTTCCTTCTTCAAGCATTTCTTCCCAACTGAGGAGAAGGTCTACAACTTGGAGAACTCATCTGATGCACTAATTGCCATCAGAACTCTCTGTCAGAAGTTCCCTAAGTCAATCACTTGGAGAGACTCCAGAGGTTGGCTTGTGGCCGATGAGATTGGATGGGAGAGCTCCAACCCACAGAACCCACATGAAGGATTCCTCAAGATCGAAGGTACGGTCAGAGGAATTGGCTTCAATGCCAACAGACTCGTACATATTCCTGGTCATGGCGATTTCCAGATCGAGCGCATTGAGAAAATCAGCAGAGGCGACGTCGAGGCATTTTCTCCAAACGAGGACCAAGAGCTGTTGGAAGAACTTGCACCACAGGAGCTTGATATGGAGGACTGGGAAGACGAGAACACATACCAGCGTGACCCAACAACTGTCAGATTTGACGATGATGATTGGGAGTATCACCCACAGAAGGAGAAGAAGATCAAGCTTAACCTGCCCGAAGGTACATCTGACTATCAGGCAAGATGGTTCCTTGAAGATGACGTTGAGGAGATCGACTCCGAGGAGGAAGAAAGTGAACCAGAACTTGTGGAAGAGGACGACGATATGATGATTGATGACAACTACTCCGAACCAGCTGGCCCACAGGACATGCAGAGTGAGATGTTTGTTGAGCTGACACCAGAAGAAGAGGAGCGTCAACTCCAGATGTTCCGTGCCAAGGAGGAGGAAGACAGAGACTTCCCAGATGAGATTGAGCTCGACCCAAGAATTTCTGGTAAGGAGAGACTTCACAGATACAGAGGTCTCAAGAGTCTCTATAACGCCATGTGGGATTGTGATGAATACGACCCTCGTGCGCCATCTGAGTGGAGAAGATTGCTCCGCATTTCCAACTTCAAGGCCACCAAAAGCAGAATCCTCAAAGCATCCATCGGAGAGGCCCAAGTTGTTGCTGGTACAAAGGTCAGAGTTTACTTGAGAGCACCAGAATTCATTCTCCAGAGAATCACATCCCCAGCACAGTCACCATTCATCCTGTACGGTCTGCTTGAACACGAACAAAAGCTTGCCGTTGTCAACTTCTCCATCCAATCCTGGGAGGACTACGAAAAGCCAGTGCCGTCAAAGGAATCTATGATTGTCCAGTATGGTCCAAGGCGCCAGGTCATCCAGCCTGTCTTCTCTTCTGCATCCAACACGCCAAACAACGTCCACAAGTACGAGAGATTCCTGCATAAGGACACGATAAACGTCGCAACAGCCATTGCTCCAGTCGCTTTCACAAATTGTCCAGCTCTCTTCTTCAAACAGACATCAGAGTTCCCTAAGAAGATTGAGTTCCTTGGAAGTGGATCATTCCTTAACGCTGAGCACCAAAGAGTCCTCGCCAAGAGAGCCGTTCTCACGGGACATGCTGTCAAGATCCACAAGAGGGTCATCACTGTTCGTTACATGTTCTTCAACAAGGAGGATGTCGAGTACTTCAAGACTGTGCCTCTCTTCACAAAATCAGGCAGATCTGGTTTCATCAAGGAGTCGTTGGGTACCCACGGTTACTTCAAGGCCAACTTCGATGGAAAGATCTCATCACAGGATGTCGTTGCCATGTCCCTCTTCAAGCGTGTTTGGCCAAGACCATCCATTATGTGGACACGCTAAGGAGCCACGCATTTGCATTACTTCATATCACACACGCATCGCTAATGTCATTACTAATTATAAAACTAGAATCCAGCGTAGTTTGTCACAAATCAGAGAGAATCAGGGTTGCCCTGGTGTGTCCCGTAACCAGGAAATTTTCGCGCCAGCCTATAAAAAATTCTCCTCGGGCCCCAGTTTCTTCTCTCCTCCCACGCCCTTTCCTTTTTTCCTTTCTCTAATCAAAAAGTATATTACGGAAACATTTGCCACGATGGGTTAACGTCTCCAAGTTTCTCCATTGCCATTCTGAGTGCCATGTGCCTCTAATGACCGTTTCCAAGAACGACGTTCGAATATTTTCTCCTGGATAGGAAGTTTGGGAGCCGATAGTGGTTCTTGAATGTCGATGAAAGGATACATCTCACATGCTCTAGCATGTCTTTTGCACTCTGTCTACTGATTAATGAACAGATATCATGCAATCTATTGTCGTAATGTCGTTAGCAAAAAGATTCGTGGTCGTCACGAAAGATCGAAGTTGGCACCATGGCTTCACCATCTGATCACAGCATCAACTCCTTGTCCCTCATAATTCAAGTGGAGCATGAATTGATCAACCACAACATCGAAAGTTCCCGTCGTATGGAGAGTGACGTTGGAGTTGAGCGACTTTCTCAAGATGTCACCAGCAGCACCAGTCACGATGCGAACAGGAATTCTCTTGGTCGTTGACACTCCTGGAGGAAGTCTGAGCAGTGGGGCCCTCTCGATGTATGCAACTTCAACGTCCTCGTACATAGTCTTGGCCTCGTTGATGTTGAGGATGGCCTCCTGGTTGGTGATGGGGTTAAAGACGGTGACCTGCACCTCCGATGTCAGCAAGTGGAAAGTTGTTGAGACAATGAAACCGCTATAATCCTCATTTCCAAAACTTGGGACCTTGACTGGGAGGGCAACCTTGGAAAGGACTGCTGCAAGTGCTGGAACCTTCATAGACTTTGAATGACCCATGACTGTGATCTCAGGCTCCTTGCCGGAGATGTATTCACTCAAGAGGGAATTTATGGCATCGCGAGAGTTCTCATCATCAGCTTTGAATCTGACGATAGGTGTCACTGGAGTTGTATCATTTTCCAAAACAGTGGTGTTTGTGACTTCAAGGTTGCCAATGATCGTGTTGTTGAAGCTGAACAAGAGGTTCATGAACTCAACGCCTCCTCCGATAACCAACGGGTTCTGAACATCAATGTCAGCGATGAACCTCAACTGCGTGTCTGACGATGTGCTGAGATAGGCCAAGTTGTTCAATTTGAATCCAAATCCACTCACAATGTCACCCCGTCCCCAAACTGGTATCTTAAAGCTCTGCTGGAGTCTTTGGAAGATAGTTTTGAACACCGGTGTCTCGATGTTGTAGTCAAGCATCGACCAGACAGGGACTTCGAAACTCTCGCCGTTCAAGTACTTCACAAGCAAGTCACCAACAATGTCAGCGTCCACAATATCAATTCTGGCATCATGGAGTGAAAGATCAAATCTGTCACCGTCCGTCATCACATCAGTCCAACTGGTCATGTAGACCTTCAAGAAGTCTGTGTCTCCATAGAAGAAGCAGAAGTCACCAAAAACACCCTTCAGGTCAAACAATGCATTAGCGTGGTTGTTGATGATAGAAGGAAGATCAAGAGAGACCGTGGCTTCTGTGTGGAGGACTGGCAGGACTGCTGGATCATTGGATATCAACGCATTTGCACTCGAGATGCTGTAATTCATACCAAGATCTGGAGAGGAGCCGATGTAGTCTGCAAGGTTGAATCTGAATGGTATGAAGCTGGTGGTCAGGAAGACGTAGAGCCAAGATGGAAGATGCATGTTCTTCTCTGACTGTGAATTAGCTTTAAGCACTAAAATTCCTCCTGTATCCAATGACTGCATGACAAATCTGTTGATTGGAGAGAATCCATCTTGGCAAGGCTTCTGTAACTTCTTCCCAATATGTGGAATAGATGTGAAGCTTCTCAACATCGTAGGCAAGCCAGTGATGAATTCAATCTCTTCTGTTGTCAAAGCGCCAATGTACAACAAGCTGGCCTCGCATCCCGGGATGTAGATGTCCCACTCCAACTCTGGAAGAGTCATGTCGACTGGGAAAGGAAGATGAGTCAACAACACGTTCAAATTAACTGTGACGGAGCTGTTGGATGGTGTAACTTTCAGCTCATCAACAATTGGCTCTGGGAGTGAGTTGCTGTATGGGTTGATGAAGAACTCCTTCCGTGCTGTCACAGCATATGAGCCCAAGCTCAGTGATCCCTTCTTGACGCCAAAGCTTCCCTGGAACACACCTGACACCTGGGCAACCGGAACACCTTCGTGATCGACAAGGATGCGGTAGAGATTGGTCAACTTGGCCAAGTCCAATGGGTTGACATCGATCTCGACTTTCATCTCGATGCTCTCGTCAAAGACGGCTGGTGAAAAGTTGATAGCGACGGCGTCCCCAACGATGTTGATCTTGAAGGGGTTGTAGAAGTGATCATCCTCGTGCTGTGGAAAGTTAACAAACATGCTGATAGGCTCCAAGACCTGAATTGTACTCTTTCCAAGTGTAGTCATGGCTGGGATGTACAATGCCCCGTAGAACCAGTTGACTCTTGAGTACTCCCAAGCGAGACCACCAACTATCACGGCGGCAAATCCAGTTGCTGTAGTACCTGTGAGCTTGACATCGAGGAGAGAAATATCAGCAGCTTGCATGATGACTGAGTCTGCTGTCTTCATGAATGTGATGGCAAGGGCGATGATGACCCCCACTGGCCCAAGAAGGCAGGTCAAGTGGATCTTGTGGCGCTTAGCCCACTGGTAGAAGATGGAGGAGTACTGGTAGAGAGCCGGTGCCACTGAGAACAAGAACCCGGCGGTTGGAACGATAGCATCTTCTTGAAGAAGGCCTCTCTCCAAGTCTTCTGTAGATCCCTCTGGCAACAATGGATCCGTCTCCTCGGCCTCTGCTCTGTCGATGTCCTCCTCGGCGGCTAATCTTGCTGCGGAGCTGATGGGAGGCTCCTCTGTCGCCATTGGCATGCGGGCCTTGTCGTCGAAGGCCATGGCGTCTCTGATTCCAAAAAGACTCTTACTGAGTGCTCCTGGGGTCTCAGGGTGACTCTGTTGCTGGGCGGCTAATTCTGGGAAGATAGTGGCGAAGGGAAGGAGGCGTTCCCCAGCTTAAATATTTGTTATGGCAGGAGTCGCGCACAGATCTGCACACCGATAAGAGTGACACATTCCTTCAAGAAAGGCACCTCATGGTCAGGAAGGGCTGAAAAGGCACATCTACAAGGGTTTCAGTTATCTAATACAGGTGTATAATTGACTGGTGCAGGTGTATCAAAATGCTGGTGGTGCAGGTGGCATCACAACTTTGGGCCAAAGTTCGAAGTGCTCAACTCCTTGAAGGGCAGAGGCGCAGGAGTCAAGTACAACTGACTCTTGAAGGCACCAATGTCATCAACAGCGATTCCACTTGGGTATCCAGGGACCTCCTCCTTGTCAGTTTTGACCTTGGCATGCATGTTAACAATCAACTTGGCTGTGGAGTTCAAGACTCTAGCGTTGTAGAACTCCTGAACCTCCTTCTTGGTGATCTTCTTCAAGTTCTCAGCAGTCATCTCGTTGTGAAAGAAATCATAGTAGCCACATGTGATGGCACGAACAAATCTACCATTCTCCTGGCCCAAGTTCTTCAGCGACTCGAGCTTCTTGTTGATCAGAGCTTCTCTGTTCTTCTCGAATTCTTCATCAGTCATCTCATCGAGGGTCTTCTTGTAGACCTGCAAGAAGTTCACAATTCTAGACTCCAAGTATCCAGCGTTTCTCTCACTCTGGATGATAACTCTGAGACCAAAAGTGGTTCTGGACTCCACGAGGCCACTGAAGACGATGTAACCCAACTGCTCCTTCGTACGGAGAACGTCAAATGCTGGCTCCTTGATCAACTGGGCAACCATGTCTGCAAGAGCGTACTGCTTCATGTCACTCTGTTCAGCAATCTGCATGAAGTAATTAATACAAGTGTTTGTGTTCTTCTCGTCTGGGAGGGTGGTGTCGTATCTGAATGTTTTTCCCTCTGGGATCAAGAAGGATCTTGGTTTGAACTTCTGTGCGGCAAACAATGCATCGGACTCAAATGTGTTCTCGACAACACTGACCATTTGCTCAGCTTCAGATGTCTTGAAGTTACCGTGGATCAAACCTTCAACAAAGACCTGCTTGAAGATGGTTGGGATGAAGTGCTGCAAATCTTCAAACGTGACACTGGTGATAGCAGCCAATCTCTCGTCGACATCATAAGTTCTGTCATTCACCAAATTAAGGAAAGTTCCAGTCACCTGCTGGTATGGAACCTTGTATCCGTGGTTCTTCAGGTTTCTGATGATCTTCTCCTTGATGACCTCGAATCTCTCCTTCTTTGGCTCAAACTTAACAAGAGCACCCAAGACAACCTTCGCCAAGACGTCAATCTTCTCGTTGTATCCGTCAATGCTGACGTTGATGCCCTCCTTGCCGGTGTGCATGGAGAAATTCAAGCCTGCGATCTCAGCGTCATAAGAAACATCAATAAGGGCATCCTGGACGAGCTCAACGTAGAGAGAGCCCATGACAGTCGAGTATGGCGTAGCAGTGACGGCTGGGAGGTTCATGAACAGCTGCACATTGGCCTTTGGAACCCAGAATTGGTCATCCTTCTTGTACCAGAATCTGAAGTGGTCATTCTCACTGAGCAAAATTGGAGTCTTGGCTGGAGTGGATGTCTCTGTCTTCTCAACTTCAAAGTTTGTTGGGATGAAGTTGTTTGGCTTCGGGAAGAACAATGCTGAGTTGGCACCTGGGGCGGTGAGCTTGGAGATCAAGTCCTCTGGGAGGTCCTCAACGGAGTACTCTGTTCCATACCACTTCTCGTTCTTGTCAGTCTCCACAGTCTGTGAAATCAAGGTCACTCTCAGATTCTCGATGGTGAAGTGGTTGATGTAATCCTTAATCAAAGATGGGTCAAACTTTCTCATCACACTCTTGCTGAGAATGTACTCGTCTGGAATGTATGTCTTCTGCATCTCCTTTGCCAATCTGGAAACAGTCGAGGATGGCGCGCTCTTCTGTTTGAACTTGAAGGTCATCTCACTGACAGCTCTCAGTTCCTCATAAACCCATTCGTGCGGCTGTTCCTTGGAAAGCATCTGGATGTATTGGAAAATCACAACGAGAACATCTTCGTAGTGCTTGACACCATCCTCTGTCAAATCAACATCAAACCCAAATGTTCCGTTGCCCTTGGAGATGCTGTACCCGCCTGCAGAGAGACCATTAGCCCAACCCTTTTCCTTCAAGTAGGCCAAAATGGATCCATTGCCCTCATGACCGAGCAAATGGGAGTAGTAGTGGGAAACCTGAACGTCCCAGTGCTCGTCGTAATCTGGAGTCACGAATGCAAGGGAGAGCTTGTTTTTAGTCATGACTGGCTTGGCCTTGATGAGCTTCTTGAGTTCATTTTGGGTGAAAACCGCGCCTTCGAAGGTTGGTTTGAGTCTGCTGTAGTTTGGAACGTCGGTGAACTTCTCAATGACCCACTTCTCCAAAGTCTCGAGGTCTTCTCTTCCAATGACGGCAAGCTTCATCAAGTTGGCAGAATATGAGTCCTTGTAGAACTTGAGCAGCTCGTCTCTGACGTCAATTCCCTGGCTTTCTGGGATCTCACCAAGAGTCTGGAGGTTTCCAGTGGAGAACTTGTGATATGGATGGACAGGATTCGAGAGGGCCTTGTCCAACTGGTACAATCTCCAAGTATCATTCTGCAAATTCTTCTTGTTCTCAGAGTCAACGGCTCTGATTTCCCTGTCTTTACAGCTTGGATCGAACATTGGTGCGATGAAGAACTGGGAGAATCTGTCGAGTGCACCCTCGAGGTACTGGTGGTTCACCTCGAAGTAGTAGTTGGTGTCCTCTGCGGCGGTGTATGCATTCGAGTGGCCGCCGTGGTTGGACAAGAAGCTCGAGTACTCGTTTTCGCTGGGATACTTCTTCGTTCCCATGAACAACAAGTGCTCACAGAAGTGGGCGAGACCAGGGAGGTGTTCGTAGTCGCTGAATGCTCCGACGTTGACGTCGAGCGCAGCAGCGGACTTATCAGCCTTCGGGTCACTGATCAAGAGAGCTCTCAGCTCATTTGGGAGAGTGATGATCTTGTACTCCCTGTCATCGAGATCCGGCTTCTCGATGTTGTTGGACTTATTGAAGGACATAGTGCTGGCGAGTCGGGGGCGGGGGACGGTGAGGGGGGCGACTCTGGTGGCGCTTGACAGCAGTGCTGGGGAGCGGGCGAAGATAGAGAAAGAAGAGGTACAAAGGTGTCGTGTGAGGCGAAATGTCATCCCACGAGCAGAGGCCAGCGGGTGTTTGTTTTCTGGGCAAAGAGCGATTGGGGCCTTTAAGTTTGGAACGGACTTGAGGGGTTATCGTGTGTGGAGAGCTTGAAGTTTATCCGAGGATTTCAGGATCGGGCGCTCTTCCAATTATTTGGCGGTGGCGGTGGTGTCCGGGTTTCTATGATTTCAATTCACTTTTAAATTATCAAAAGAAGGAATATCAGGGTGTTTAAGAATGCTTGTCTGCCTAAATTAATGTGGAGATTGTTATAGAGTAGGTGTCTGGGATCAAATATAGGTTTTTTAGAATTTTTTAAGTAAGTTTTCAGAAAAGGGCATCTCCACTTATGATAATGAAGAGATGAGTTCAGATTGCAACAGCTAACGGGTTTTAAAAAATCAAGAGTTCTGGCCAGTTACTCACATGTATCTAATAGCTGTAGTTAAAATACATACTCTGTCATGTTTTTGAAGCGAATGAGTCAGCGCAAGGTCCTCAATTGTCGAGCTCAAAATATCAGGAAGCTGATGCGGAGTCCCCTAGCCGCAGATAAGCCATAAATAGTACTGATTCCCTACTATCTGGCACATAGAGCGCTATTACAAGTGTATCAAGATCACTACAAGTGTTTTATAGTCATTTCAAGTCGTTAATTTCGTTATAGAACGCTACATGATGCTCACAAACATTCGCTTCACTGAAGGGATTGGAGCGCCTCATCCAACTTTCCCGACAGCTCCTGCAATGGCTCAAACGTCTCCTCCAACTTTTCCAACTGAGTATCCAAATCATTGAGCACCTGATACAATTCACCATCCTCCTCCGGATCAGTCATGAGGGGCATGGTCTTGACCTTGTTCACCTCGTGTCTCTTGGCCTTATTAACCAAGTCTGGCCCACTGATCTCCTCGAGCCTCTTGCACTCCTCAAGATGCATCTTCTCATATGTGGCCAGATAATTTTTGACATCCTTGAGCTGTTTATCCTCAGCATTCAACGCATCGCGGAGACCCTCTACCATGGCGAGCTCCTTCACACAAAGGCTCTGTAGGAACTCCTCGCGCTTGCTCTGATAGTCGTGGTCAAAGTCGCGCGTGTCGAGGTTCTTGGGCATCTTGGTACGTGCCAGCCTCATCGTGAAGGCCTCAATGAAGGCGTTGAGGTGTTTGCTCGTCTTGTTCAGTTTGCGGGAGTTCAAGAGGGGTTGGAGCGCTTCGGCCTTGTTGATCTGGAGCACGCGCTCGATGGCGGAGATCACCTCCGGAGAGGGCGTCTCCCAGTGTCTGATTGTGCGACTTGTGTACTTCTTCGAGATTCGGTGGAGTGTGTAGTCTTGTGTATCCATTGTTGTTGATGCTGATGATGTCGTTGTAACTTGATGTTGTTGAGGGAAGACGCGTCCTTGATGGATTTCGTTCGCCGTCGCGTCAAACCCGTCAAAGCGCGGAGGCTTCACTGCTGGGGAAAGAGAGTTGGTCTGCTGGGCGAGTCACAGGGGGTTGTATGGGTTGCCAGATACTTCTGAATTAGATTTTCGTGCCTACTAATCCTATTGACTCAATTTCAGATTGCCATAGCTCTCTGAAGGCCAAAGGAAGCAGCCCTCATCACGAATGTGTCAACTCCAAGCTCGAAGGGCCTGGAGAACGGGCTTGACAACCACTAAAATCCCGAATCACAGTGCCTCTATTGCAAAGAAACATCTAGTGACGTATATTGAGTACCTATCCCATTCCATGCTGTGAAAGTTCAACCAAAACTGACTCCCAACCCCCAAACATTTGGTACCCGCCACCATCCCCACCATCTCCACATGCCCGAACCAGCAACACCAATACTATAGTGTCCACATACAAGCGCCATACACACGACCACAACCAAATTTCTTATCCAGACTGAAACCGAACCCACAACATGACACAACCACGTACTTTGTCACACCCTGTAGCCTGTCACCCACAATCCGATCCTTCCATTGCATCCTTCCAGAACCTGAAACACGGGGTAAAGAGTTAGAACCCTGTAACGTATGCGCTCAAAACTTCCCGATCCGAGATAATTTCCGATCCTGTCAAGTTTACGTCGAGCATCGAAGGTTCATTCCTTGTCAGGTGGCATGGATTGTTGGTCCAGAGGTCCAGAGGGCGTAGGCGAGCTTGGAATCTAGCTTCCAGGAGTTAGAGTGGGGGTGCTGTATCCATAGTTCGGAAGGTGCTCACCTCCACATTGATCCAGAAGCAGCAGCTATACAGCACCCATGGATTTGTCCCATCTTTCCCAAACTATTGGACTAGAGAGCTGGAGTGAAATAAGAAAACAACTCAATAAACCCACCACGCCTCATCATCTGTGTAGGCGAGAGGCGCTATGGTCCCGTGGGGCTGCAACTTGCAAGGCAAAGTACTGCTTGGGTCACCGACACCGTATCAAGAACAGGGACTCAGGGAGTTGTGGAAGGTTGCCGTTCTGATGGGAGGTGGGGAAGTCGTGCAGGATCTTTTGTTTCTTTTGTGTGCTCATGGTTCACAGATGAAGGTTTCTTGTGCGGCGTGCCACATGTGGGTTTCTTCCAGGCCGTTGGCGCTGTAATGGTGCTGTGGCTCTTCTTGAGCGAAGAAGCCGGCTGCTCTGGACTCGAGTGTGGCTATGAGAGACACAAACAGCAAAGTAAAAGCACAGGAACCTTGACACTTGTAGTTAGTGTGTCATAACCACTAAAATCAGCCGACTCCAAGCTCGTTTGTCTTCCTACCTCCACCGCTGCAACTGTGCGCCCACCAGGCATCCATCGACAGTTGGAGATCTCCGGCTAATTGTGTGTGGGCTCGGTGTTGATGGAGAAAGAGAAGCACCATCAGCACTCTTTTGTATCGACCTTTAAGTAGTATTGAAAAGTCTTAGAAAGAGCCACAGGCCCTTGTGTGGCCCGCAAACTCGTGGAGAGTCGAGAGTCGTGGCGCTCACAGGCGGCCGGGTTCATCATCATGTTGTCTGAGTCTGCGAGCGCCCGTGTCTGGGTGGAGAAGCTGGAGAAGCCTCCAACCACGAGCTTGTTTCCAACTCTGGTGCGCAATTGGCTTTACAGACGGCCACTACAAACGACACGAGAGAGAGTGGCCAGCTAGTTAGCTCAGCAACAGCGGCAACTCGCGCTGCTGGCGCCAACAATTCAACTCTATCAAGCTTCTCCGTTGTGCGCTGCGTGCCCAGACCGGATATCTCCACCAGAAGTGGACAGGGGTCCGTGAGCTTGGGCCTTTCTTCTACGTACACCATCAAGCTGGTTATTGATGTTGTTGAAGTTCAATTGGTCTTGTGTGTTGTGCCCATGGAAACAGGCGCTCTACATACCCCTGGCCAAGGCGAGCTTGTAGGCGTGTGCGCGTAGGTCAAAGAGGCACACGATTCGAACACAAGGCCAGCCCCTCAACTTGTGCCGTATCGGCGTATCTTTAACAAGCTCTCCGTACGGAACAAGACTGTCTGTTTTGATTTCAGCAAGGAAGCTGCTGTTTGTATGTACTAATGCACACCAATTGACCATCCATTTGGCCGTGGTTGGCCTCGCCAGAGACCGAAAGGGAAGTAGCGTACTACACCTTAAACTGCGTGCGATGAGGAGAGGTGGCCACACATATGTGAGAAGACCAATTCACGCTTTATGCTTCAAGAGTTCAGCCATCGCAAGTGGTGTCATACCAGAGAGCAACAATCAGGAGCTGAGGGTGAAGTATACACGAGACCTTCTCTCGTAGGAAGATCTAGATCCGCGGTGAATACAATAGGAGAGGTGTGACTGGATAAGTTCAGAGGGAGAGGCCCTGTTTGCCACCAACTTTCGACTTCTCTGGCTAGCCACAAACAGGGTCAGTAGTAGAGGTGAAGACAGATGCCCCTCGTGCCACGACTCTTTCATCATCGCAGAGGCTTCTTCGATCAAGCGAAGTTACACAACACAGTCGAGGCGCTCCGTCGATCGAGAACCAGATCTCTTTCTTAGCTCACACCGCAGCCGGCTTCGAAGCTCGAGGGTATGGCCCAGAACATGGCCAGACACCAAAAGAAGGATAGCCTTGACCTTTTTATAGAATCTCCAAAGCCCCATCGTCAGCCACCAAAGGACGACGAAAGAAGGGGGTCTTTTCCAACGGTGATGGTTGGCTCGCTTTGGGAAAAGCCTATCCCTGTCCCACGATGACGCAACGGAGGGCGCGGAGGGAGTTGGATGAGTATAGAGAGGCGAAGGTGGACTCCAGAGACCCAGAGAGATATCTAGCCTGTAGATAACGTCCACCAGCACGATATAACACTCTTCCCAGCATCACCGAGCTCCACAGGCAAGAGAGAGAGCAGCGCGGAGGGGGTCTGTGGATGTTCTAGACTTCTAAACTCCTGGCCCTCTGATGTCACGGGGCGGCGGTTCGCGGAGAAGCTGCGGAGTTAGGCACGATGCGGCAGAAGTCTGCGCAATGACGCGCGGAAGTGCGCCAAAGCCCGCAAACTTCGAACCCTAAAACCCGGTAGGCCCACGCAGACAATAAGCCCGTCGAGGCGCGCGTCTACGAAGAGAAAGTTGCCCCGTGGCGCTCCGCTGGGGCTCCAGAACTTGAAGAACAAAACCTCACCGGCCCGCTGCTCTGCGACGCTGCCAGAGCCAACCACCCAGACAGAGCCCACAAGGACGAGCTACGCGTCAACTGAGCCCGCAGAGAGCTTCTTCTCCCTTAGCATCACGAGCCCGTTGGTCCACACAGATCCCCTTCACCACAGGCCCGCTGCCCCAGCTCACTGGCAACACACATAAGCCGCCCAAGCACGCAAACCCACCCTCAGAAGAAGGGTCCACAGCGCCGCCTCCACACAAGTCTTCCCAGCTGGTACTGAGGAACTCTCCAGAGGCGACACACAGTGCCCCATTTCCCAGAGCATTCAGGAGGAGAACGAGATCGCCACGGCTGTTTCGACACAGCACAAGTTACAACAACAACAACAGCTCTCGCCGTGCAGCCAACGAGCCTCCAGCACTGACGCTCTTCACACACAAAGCACCCACCAAAAGACTCAAGATGAGTGTGCCCACAGACATGCTCAAGTCTCCACCCGATCAGGGCCAGTACTTCTTCCCCTGCACCGCTGGCTCTGCCACTACCAGCACCACGGCTGCCTCCCACGCTGCGGTCCAGGGCTTCCACGCGCACCACAGATACTCCAGACCCTCCATCGACACCATCGATGAGAACTACGACAACTCAAGCTGCTCCAACGGATACTTTGCCAGATCGAAAGAAGGAGCCGCCCTCAACAAAGTGACGTCTCGGGACACTCTCAACTCGGAGACGACGCTCATGGAGCCCATGCATAACAAGAACGACTCGTACAACTCCATCAACTCCATCGACACGCTGTGCTCGTTCAAGCTCAAGAGATTCAACTCCACCTCCTCTATCCCATCCGTGCCGCTCGTCACCACGGGGCTCGAGTCCTCAGCCTCTCCAGTGTCACCAAGCACATTCATGTCCCTCTCGCCCACAGGCTCTTCGGGCGGTATGACACTGAAGAAAGTGGCCAAGTTCCCACTCCCACAGGGCGTCAAGCTGATACCCAACTCAGAGGTGGCGACTCTCATGGCCGAGCCCGAGTGTATGGTGATTGACGTGCGTCCATTCATCGACTTCAGCAGTGCAAGGGTCAAAGACTCGATCAACTTCAACATGCCATCCACTTTGCTCAAGAGATCAAACTTCACGCTACAGAAGTGCCTCAACAACATCTCTCTCGTGGAGAACGTCAAGCTCACAAAGTTCCTACAGCTCGAGAGCCCCAACAAAAAGATTGTCTTCTATGATGAGTCGGAGGTGATGAACGATGAAGTCCCACTCAACTTGTTCGGCTCGTTGAACAAGTTCATCAATGACTCATTCTCTGGCGAGCTGTTCGTCATGCAGTCAGGCTTCAACAAGTTCAGAGAGGAGTTGTCAGGCCTCGTTGACTTGACGCCTGCTCCTACACAAGTCCCATCCTCGAGACCACCACCACACAACAGATCTCTCTCATTGGCAAACCTCTCCAACCCATCGCCGGTGTCGCCCAACTTATCGAGATTCCAGCTTCCAAAACTCCCCAAGACCCCGGTGTTCAAGATCAGACATAACGAGGAGTTTTACGATTTCGACAACTACAAGGTTATCAACGAATTCAAGCACTTGAACAACGCACTCAACCACGGTCCCTCTCCAAAACTTCCGGAATGGTTCACGACGCTCTTCAAGAAGAACAACACGCTCTCTCTTATCGAGAAGTTCAAGAACTTGGAGATTGAGGAGAAGAAACGCATCAACGACATGATCTCGACGAACTCTGTTGGATCTGGAATCGAGCTTGGCTTCAAGAACAGATATAAGGACATCTTCCCCTACGAGCACTCTCGCGTCAAGCTCGCCATCACTCCTACCCAGGAATTCCAAGGATACATCAACGCCAACTTCATCAACGCCCCACACTTGTCACACATGAAGTACATTGCCACACAGGCTCCACTCCAGGACACGGCACGCGACTTTGCCAAACTCTGCCACGACAACGACGTTTCCGTGATCATCGTGCTTACGTCCCAATTCGAGAACGGCGTGGAGAAGTGCTATCCGTACTGGAACGATGCTTCGAACTTTGACGTGACGGAGACGATCAAGCTGGAGGAGCTCACGATCCGTCGACTTCGACTCAAGGCGTACGGCGGCTCCGAGGTGCTCCAGATCCAGATCCTCAACTGGTCAGACTACGACGTGATGTCCGCGGGCCAGCAGGGCGACGTGCTCAAGCTGATCTACATGAAGAAGTACGTCCTTGAGGCGCTGGGCAGGGCCAACGACAATGTGATTGTCCACTGCTCCGCTGGGTGTGGGCGCACGGGCACGTTCTGCACGCTCGACTCGATCATCAACGAGGACTTTGTTGGGAAGGAGATTAGTGTGCCGACCCAGGCGCAGTTCCAGCAGTTTGACCCCATCTTTGAGGTTGTCGAGAGCTTCAGAAACCAGAGAATCTCCATGGTGCAGAACCTCAGACAGTACCTCTTCATCTATGACTGTTTGCTGAACTTCTACGAGAACTTTGATGGGTTCCACAACGAGACGTTTGAGAAGCTCAGAGGGCTTGAGATCTTGAACCACTTTATGAGTGATAAGGCCCAGGAGTGATTATGATGATGATGCTCTTTTTTATGACACACACTTTTTTACGAACAAGAACACTACTGAGGGTGGACATGGCTATGCGGGGATCAGTCCCTCGCTTGAAGGGATGGTTTTAGTTTTGTTGTCTGTTGATACAGAACCGGTCTTTAATTTAATGATTATGATTTTGCTCTAGAGACTCGTGGACATCTTTGTAGAAGTGTTTAGCAAGCTCATAAAACATGCTAGTCTCTACGCACAGGCACACCCGCCAACGAACATGATGCAACAGACAAGTGATTCATTAAAAGTGGATAGGGGGACATAACAAGGGATTCATAGTACAGCAGTTCACAGCTCAACCCATCAACAACTCATACACAATGACGAGCACATTGACGAGAATCAGCGGTATTCTCATTACAGTCTGGATGGACGAGATCATGTTGATAACTCTTGACTTTGCAGACTCCTGCGGCTGTCCGAATGCTGGCGCTGCCGTGTCGCCCGTAAGACCAACTAGAGGATCCGTGTTAGTATACTGTAATCACATCTGGATGATGGATGAGTGACACGTACTTCTTTTGAGGAATCTCTCTTCATTGAGGATGGCAACGGAGTTGACGAGGAGGAGACAGACTGTGGGAGACGGCGTTAGTATTGGCTGACTGAGTCGGGAATGGGAAAGACATACCATAGAAGAGCCTTCCAAGGCCAAAGAGAGCCATTTTGATCTGTTTGTGGCGAGGTTTGGGCTGGTGGAAGGCGTAGTGTTGATGATACGTAGTCGCTGTTTTGGCGTTCTCTCTTCAAGGTTTCGCGCCAGGACGCGGTGAAGCGGTGAAGGACCTCCACTCACCAAGACAAGGCGATGGAATAGTTACTAGATAGGGGGTTTCTGTAAAAGAAGGTTATTAATCGAGGAACAGTAATGGATAACCCTATCATGATACCCTCGGCTGTTATTGAAAGCTGCAGTGGTGCCTGTTTCCACGCCTAGGCCAAAGGCGCTCCAACTCCAATCTCTCTCATCTACTCCCCCATGACGGCTGAAGCTACAACCAACAATCAGAACGGTTAAAAATACATTAAATGACGTGCGTTTTTTGGGTGTATGAAGAAGCTCAACTAACAAAGCAGGAAAACGTCAACTTAACCAGTTTAGTCAGCGGAACGACGGGCCTTAGCCTTTCTCATGTGGTTACCGGTACCGAAGACCTTCTTGTCTCTGTTCTTCTTCTGCTTTCTCTGCTGTCTGGAAGCCTTCTCAACCTTCTCAGCCAAGCCGTATCTGACCAATCTGTAGGTTGGCTCGAACTTCTTAGCGTCAGCAACAGAGTTGTAGACAAGACCGAAACCAGTGGACTTACCACCACCGTACTGAGTTCTGAAACCGAAGACAGAGACAGCGTCCTTGTCAGCCTTGTAGGTGGCAGCGAGCTTCTCTCTCAACTCGTCCTTGGAGACGTTTGGTCTGTTTGGGTGGTGAACGTCAATGACGAACTGAGTTCTAGCCAAAAGTGGGTTCTGGATGACCTTTCTGGTTCTGATGGTAATAGCGTCACTCTGTGAGATGTTGTTAGTAAACTGCTTTGCAAATATATCACAACGGTCGACGGAGACACATGGAACTGAGTGATAGATTGAGTGATAGATCGACTTGAGTCTTGTGAAGTGATGGTGTCCAATGTGGAAACTTCAATGTCTGAGGGGAGGTGCCAACAAAAAATGAGATGGGTTCTGTAGTCGCTTGTTCTTGATTTGTACAAATGACGAGTAGTCAAGCATATCTTGCTGTGATCATCGACCTCTGTGATTGTCTGGCAAGTGTGTGGTTGGCTCTTCAGCTCCTTTCTTTGACGTCTTGATGTCGGTATCTTCCAGGGGTCTCATGGGCTCAATAGTGATGGGGGATCGGTGCTTCAAGGAATAATCTTGGGTTCATTCGTGTGTCCGTGCTTGTCGGCCGTCGTGTCAGTAGTCCAAACGTACCATCTTGTCTGGATACTATTGACTTGGTGGTGTCTTCGACGTACGAGGTCGTGTCTCTGCTTGAAGAAATTCACTTTTTCATTTGCGCGTCTACACAAAAGACCTTGACGAAAAAATTCGCGGCGATTACATAACGTTTCTTAGTGCGATTACATAACCGCGAACATTGTGCGGCGGTCGCGAGTGGGTGGTGTTGGGGTTTCGCGCATAATTTTGGCAGTTGTGACTGCTTTTCGCGCACTTTTCGCGGAAATAACCCGGACACCACGGCATTGTGGGGTTGATCTGGCGTGCAGGAGCTTATCAACACACACAATATGGATCCGCAATCTGTGGGATCTCCTGATTGAGCTTCGGAAGTCATCTCAGTCAATTCGGTGAGCTGTCTAAAGTTTTCATCATTACTTCTAGATGGTAATGAAGCGCCATTGTGGATATATGGCCAACTTACGATCTAGCGGCATGGCGTCTCTTGCGGCGGTCGCTGCAGTCCTCTCTAAAGGCCGTCATGAACTTGTCGACACTGACGGCAGAAGCCTCCTTAGCACCTTCAGTCTCCTTCTCACAGTTGTCGTTCACGGCCATCCTTAAGATAGAGCGCACGTACGGATCCGACCCCATCTTGTTAGGGTGCTCGCCACGGGTAACGCTTGGTGGTTCCACGAGGTGCGAGAAGATAACCATGGTGCTAGTCTCAGCGAAGCTCACTCTAGGACGGCCACGCTTGAGTGTCCTTGGAGCCTCAGAGGTGAGAGTAGCCTCTGGGAGAAAGTCTAACGGGCCGAACTCGTCGTCACTGCGAAGGTAGGAGCGGACGGTGGCCACGTTGGAGTTGTCGTAGACGTTTCTGTCCGAGCTGAACTTGATGGTAATGTCATCGAAAGGCTCAGGACCAGAGTTGTCTTCCCCTTCAGCTTCAGGCTCAGACTCATCAGACGAGGAGTGGAGATCCCATTTACATTCAGGGGACTCCTCGGTAGTCTCAAGCTCCTCAGTAGAGAAGAGCTCACCGTCGCTGTTGGTGGTGTCTTCCAGATTGGAGAACAGATAACTAGCGCTCTTGGAGTAATCATCATCATCAACCCAGAGCTCTTCACCGAAGTGGGTGCTTGAGTAAAGATGACAAGAGTCGTCCATAAGCATTGTAGCGGTTTATGTGTGTGTATTGTTGCTGTTGTTGTGTGTTGGGGAGTGTCGTATGGAGGAGGAATGGAGGATTGAGCGGGCGCGTGCGTTCTTATCATTGGCCAGCGAGAGGTTTTCGGGCAGGAAAACGTAATGCACTCACAGGGAGCGAGAGGTTAAGCAGTGCATAGCATCCTCACAAAATGCACTCATAGAATACCATGGAACATTTGGATCGAGATCCAGGGCGGTCGTCGGACACGCGTTCGGAGTTAATATTGTTGTTAAGCTCGCACTGTCACGGCGACACAAAAAGCGGCAGAGGGAATCTGGCCGGGTCTGGGCGTCAACGCATCGAGTATATAGACAAACTGACACTCGAAGTTTATCAGGAGTGATTTAATGGTGACCTTGAGCTAGTGCAATGTCAACACAAGGCCCCTCATTACCGCTCTACGTGTGGCCCTACTGTTATGACCCACGAAGCATCTTCGCCATCCCCTTGATTCCCCTTCGCGTATGTCACTCATGTCCTAACACCTCAGATCTAAGCGGAACACGACTAATATGAAAGTTTCAGGGGTTCATCCACTTTGTTCTCCATCCAGAACTTTGGAACAACGTGTTGTGTGTCCTCATCCCACAGTTCATGCTCACACTGTCCGTCTTCTTCAGTTTGTACATGGTGGTGTTCAGCGTCAACTTCATATGGAGCATCGGCATACTGTGCTTGGGACCACTTGCCCCGTTCATCATCTTCTTCAACTTCCTTCATCAAGTAGATGCTCTTTCCCAGAGAATTGGGCTGGTCTTCTTCTACCAACTGCCCTTGGACTCCTTGTTTGACTACATCTACTCGTGCCACGATGAAGGCCAGGACACGATCTTGAGAGCCAAGATGGGGAGGGCAACAAAACCTACTTGGAGCTACTCTTGGAAGTTGTTCCTTTACGAGCTCCCACGGATCTCCATCAGCTGGCCCACAGATAACTTGGTGGTTGTGCTCACCGTCTGGATGATGACCATCCCGGGCCTCGGGCCCATCATCACCGTGATCATTGAGGCACCTAAGAAGGGGAGAGCCATGCACGACAGATACTTTCACTTGAAAGGTATGACAGATCGTCAGAAGGAGTTGAGACACGACGATTTGTGGTGGCACTACTACTTGTTGGGCATCATATGTGGCGGGTTGGAGTTGGTTCCATTCGTCTCCACCTTGTTCGTCTTCACCAATAGAACAGGCGCGGCCATGTGGGCAGTGGATCTCGAGGAGCAGTACTTGTACAACGCTAGATCAATCAAGGGAGTGTCGACTACTGGTTGAGGTTAATATATGAACAAAACTACATTTTTCAGGGAGGCGCTAGTGTACAAAATAAAGAGTAGGGGAATATGTAGTAGGGGAAGTTGCAACGTGATATCATAAAGTGCATGAGATGGGATCATCATCATCAACTCAAGCCAGTTGAGCCAAAAGGGTGAGCCTGCAGTGAAGCGAGAAGCTTACTCGGTCTTCTTGGTCAAACCAACTCTGACAGCCTTGGTCTGGGTGTAGTTGTCCAAAGCCTCAGCACCCATCTCTCTTCCGATACCGGACTCACCGTATCCTCCGAATGGAACCATCTGGTGGAAGTCGTTGTAGGTGTTGACCCAGACGGTACCGGCCTGGATTCTGTTGGCAACGTCGATAGCCTTGTTGAGGTCCTCAGTGTGGATACCGGCGGCGAGACCGTAGTTTGTGTTGTTGGCCATCTCGATAACCTCGTCAACGGTCTTGAACTTGGAGATGGTGACAACTGGGCCAAAGATCTCCTCCTTGACGATTCTGAAGTCCTCCTTCACATCAGCGAAAATGGTTGGCTTGATAAAGTATCCCTTGTCGCCCAATCTCTCACCACCGGCAACCAAAGTAGCACCCTCCTCCTTACCAATCTTGACGTAGGAGAGAATCTTGTCGAGCTGCTGCTGGGAGGTCTGGGCACCCTGGAAGACACCCTCCTCGAATGGGTTACCAAGCTTGAGGGTGTTGGCGGCCTCAGCAAACTCCTTGAGAACCTCGTCGTAGATACCCTCCTGGACGTAGACACGGGAACCGGCACAGCAAACCTCACCGGAGTTGTAGAAGATACCAACAATCATGTTGGAGACGGCCTTCTTGACGTCAGCATCGTTGAAGACGATGTTTGGAGACTTACCGCCAAGCTCCAAGGTGACCTTCTTCAAGTTGGACTCGGCAGCAGCCTTCATGATGTGGCGACCAGTGGCGGTGGAACCGGTGAAGGCAACCTTCTTGATCTTTGGGTGGCGGGAGATCTTCTCACCAACAATCTTACCGAAACCTGGGATGATGTTCACGACACCGGCTGGGATACCAGCCTCAACACAGAGCTTGGAGACGTAGAGAGCAGACAATGGAGTGGCCTCAGCTGGCTTGAGCACAACGGTGTTACCGGTGGCCAAAGCTGGACCAATCTTCCAGGACCACATGAGCAATGGGAAGTTCCATGGGATGATCTGGCCACAGACACCGATTGGCTCTCTCTTGGAGTAGTTGAAGTGGGTGTTCCCGGTTTCGATGATCTTACCGAACACCTTGTCGACCCAGCCGGCACAGGATCTGATGTAGTTGGCGGTGAGGGCAACGTCACCACGGGCACAGAAGAGTGACTTACCGTTGTCGAGGGACTCAATGCCTGCGAGGATCTCAGCGTCTCTCTCGATGAGGTCTGCGAGCTTGTTGAGCACACGGCCTCTGAACTCTGGGTCACCAGTGGACCAGGAGGAGTTGAAGGCCTTGGTGGCGGCCTCAACGGCGATGTCAACGTCGTCCTCACGGGCCTCGTAGATGTGTGTGATCTCCTCCTCGGTGGATGGGTTGATCACCTCGAAGGTCTTGTGCTGTCTGGATGGGACAAACTCGTTGTTGATGAAGAGACCGGTTGGCTGCTCGTAGGTGACACCGTTTGGCAAGGTGATTGGGATGGATGTTGGGATGGAGGAGTAGAGTCTGGTTGCTCTGAGGGCCAATGAGAGGCGGAGAGCGTTTGCTCTGGCGGTGGATGCGTTTGCTCTGAACATTGTGGGCTGAGCTGTGGGATCCAGAGAGAGGTTTTCCAGCGAGGCCAGCACTGGGCGGAGAGCCGGTATTTATAGCAGTTGCTGGTGAGGGGCAGCGTGATCTGGCGGGTCTTGGGAGTCTGGCAGGGCGGATTCCTACGGGGAGAACGGCTGAATCGCAAATACGCAGCGGTGGGAAGCAGCCGTGCAACACGGAAGCCGAACCTTGTGGGCAGCGGGCGGGGGAGGCCAGATAAGCGCTTTCTGGTGGCTCGAGCTCCTTCAGCGGGGGGTAATTGGCTATAATAGCAGAGTTAACAAACCATTACTACTAGGATGGCCTCAGACCAACCCCCAGGGCCTTAACTCCGGATGGCGGGGCACGAGTCTGGGGTTCAGCGCTGTGTGGAGACGTGACGCGGCGCCAATTCCTCGCGGCCTGGTTGGCTCCGCACTTTCTCTGTGGAAAGAGGGGTAACGCTCTGTGACAAGACTGTGGACTGTGGAGTCTGGATCTGGCCTGCGCTGGAGTTAAGAACATGCTCTGACAGCCTGTGCTCGCCTGGAAAGATCTCCATCACCGCCAGCACCAAGAACACCAAGAACACCGGGCTCGTTATCAGGGCTGTGCTGTTCTTGCTCCCCATCAACTGCCCTGAACACTGTGTGGAGCCCTGTGTCCCGGACTCCTCTGCCACCGTGTAAAACCACCCAATCCGGACACCTGGCGTATAGTTGCCCCGAGAGATGTCCACCCGGCTCATTTTTCTCACGGACCCCGTTTGGGCCTTTCCCTACTACTTTTGCAAGCCACGATCATCACCATCACAACCTCGGGCCAAGCTGTCTGGGCGTTTCACCAACACATAGCTACCCAGCTTGCCCAGCAGGGTCCCCCTTTTCTTTGATAGACTACGTCCTAATCACCGAAACTCCGCTCTTAGGACACAAGACTCCATCATCCAGGCGAGAAATCTCGTCTTTTGGAAACTCGCTCAAACCTCCATAATATGGCGGGGAGCTACTACCTGATCACCTCGCCTCCACTCTACGCGGCCTAGTTGACAAATAGCACGAAACACACTCTTACGGAGTACGAAATTGCCTCGTATAGTACCCTGAGGAGCCGGATATGAACATGCCATCACCATAAACACACTTGTTGTATATACAGAGAGCCTCCCACCACTCAGCGTACTGTCTGCCCTAGAAGCAGAGAAGTCCTTTCATGCCCATGGACTCCGACGGAAAAGACACAGCGCTCTGCCACCCGTATTCACAGAACAAACGGCCCAATTGGACGGCTGACGGCGTGGGGAGCAGACGTGAATAAACGGCTGACATGGGCCTGAGTCCGATGTTCGGAGTTGGCGAGGTGGTTGTGGGTGTGGTTGTGAATCTTGACGGTGCTGGTGAGACCGATTCGGACCATGGCCGTGGCCGCTCACCAGCGGTCTTTCTTTGTGATACTCATCTTTGGGACAAATTTTCTCAGTGATTCAGTCATCGGAGTAGTATCTTCTCTTCATCTCCCTGTATCGTGTTAAGAAGATCAATGCCTCGATCTCTGTTGTTCTTGTTAGTTGCTCGATACTTGAGGCCACCCCGACAAAAGACAATGACATACCTTTGTAGATGAATTCTCCTCTAGCCAGAGCTTTATTCACCTCCTCTCCTTCAACGGTCTTGTTCTTCAAGAATCCAGATTTGAGTCTCTCCCTGAAGTAAGCCAGACCTTGTCTTGATCAACACAGTTAGTCTTTGCTCATTCTCATACTCATGATGACACGATGGTGATGAGGTTGTGTCGCGACACTCACGGATAATCCCTTCCAATCCACAACATCTTCTTGTAGAGCTCTCTCACTCTTGGATCCATCTTCCTCTTAGCCTCTAAGATTCCACTGTCTGTTACTCAACGTTGATTGTGTTGGACATCTTGACATCCTTCCTGCAGTTCTTCATGACTCCGTGATGATTCGCGCAAATCGACAAAAGAGGTAAAATACGAGGGCATTCGACTATCTAGGGAACACTTGGTGACGGGTTTGATGCAACGGTCAACCAATGGCTGTGTTTTGACCTAATGATCTTGATATTAGCCTTTAGGGGAATAAAGTCTTATGATACATATAAAGGGGTTGATGATGTGGTCATGTCTTTGTAGTGCGGCAAACTCGAACGCTGATGCCACGTTAGATGCAGACCTTGTTTCCGTTAACCCAGCTTCTCAAGCTTCCCAGCCGTTGCTTGACTGACCTACGAATAGTAATGGACATTACCGTTTGATCCTACTACACCATCAGCATATGAGTTCTTATTTCTTATCAAATCATGAATAATTTACATTAACATACACTCCTCATCTAAGCGGGAGTGTCATGCATACGCCCCATGTACCACCTTCCTCACCTTCAACTTCAAGCCCTAATTCTCAAGATGAAGTTGACAACAACAGCCACGAGCAAGAAGATGCAGAGCATTGTAGGACCGAATCTGTCATCGTAAGGGCCGCTTCCCCTCTTTCTGATAGCCACAGCTCTCCAGTGATACGTTATGAGGGCATACACCATCGTGGCCATGGCGACGAATGTGAAGAGTCCAGCACTCACCTGGCCCACCTTGTCACCAAAGTTGAGCAGGCCGACACCAAGACCACCGAGGACCACGGTAAAGTTGAGCCATGAGAGGAAGGTACGCTCGTTGGCGAAGAACACCTTTGGCTCCACTCTGGTTGGAAGCGCAATTCTCTTGCCTGTGGGGAAAACTGTTAGTACTCAAGTTCTGGCCATCGAGGGAATGCGGCGAGTGTGATAGCTGATGATACTCCATTTGGGTGATATCTCAAGATAAAGTTGGATCCATTGTTGCTCATCAACATGACATTGTGTGGTGCTGCGTCTCGACTAACTCTGTGGATAAGCAGCCCTGTGACAGATTGTGCCACACCCGCATTGCGAAGTCACATACCTGGAGTTCTTTGGAGTAGTGGAGCAGAGGACATTGTGTAGATGTGTGGACTGACTGTGTGTTGGCTAGGGATCCCAAGCTGGAGGAGAACTAGTCAACGCTGGGTGGTTTTTCTTCACTTCTTTTGAAGAAAGACGTGCTGCCTTCACGGCTTTCCCCCAAATTTCGAAGCGCACGTGGGAAGAGCGCGAAAATTGGCCGTGCGTGCACGTGACTATCACGTGCTCAGTCTCCGAAGAAGGCTTATAAAGGTATGGGGAAACTCACATCTATTCTTGAGTTCAAAGGTTCGTCTACAAGCTGAGTGGATAAATAAACCATGAATATGCAAAACGTCTCATTTTCAATAACTCTTGACCAACCAGGGACATATCAGAGCTCAACAACGTACTTCTCGTTGGATGCACCGAACTCTTCCAAGTCCTCCAAGCCCTTCAAGATACCAGCAATCTCCTTGTAGAGTTTGATGTTTCTCTGTGGCTGGATCTCACTGGCCTGCAGGAGCTTGTGTGTCTTGGAAACGAGTCTCTGGCCGAACTGAACATCCTCGTGGAACTTCTTGATCAGCACGCTCTTCACAGAAATACCTTCAAGCAACTTCTTATCCAAGGTCTTTGATGGGTTTGATACAACAGCAACAAGCTTGCGTTCCTCAGAGTCAATCTTGTTGATGTTCAGAAGCTCAACAACCTTATCCGTAGTCTCCTTACCAACAACATCAACACCATCCTGGATACCCTCTGGTACGATACCCTTGATCTCCTTCTTCAGCTCCTCAACAGTCTTGAATCTGTCGAGCACATGTGTAGCACCAATCTTCTTCAGTGCCTCTTCGTGCTTCGGTGATGAGATGGCAATGATCTTCTCGTATCCGGCAACCTTTGCCAACTGGATGACATATGATCCAACACCACTTGAACCACCCCAAACAAGGAGACTCTTTCTCTCATTCGTCTTCTTCTCCTCTTCATCGAACAATCCACAGTGCAACTCCTCCATAACACTTGATGCTGTCACGAGGCCAACACCAATTCCTCCACATTCTTTCAGATCCAGTGACTCTGGCTTCTTCCACACAAGTCTTCCATCGAAGACAGTGTACTCTTGGAATGTCGATGTCTTGAGCTCTCTGTATGATGTGGAAACCATGAACACCTCATCGCCAACTTTCAGGTTCTGGACGTCCTTACCCACGGCACGAACGACACCGGAGGACTCACGGCCTTGCACCCATGGGAAGGAGTACACTCCAAAGCGATACTTCTTGCCCTTCCAGTCGATCGGGTTGAGGCCAATGTACTTGTTCTCAATGAGCACTTCGTGTGGCTCGATCTCCGGCACTGTGTGGTCTGTGATGTGTGTGAATGGGTCCTCGAAGGATGTGATGACGAGCGCTGATTGCTTCGTTGGAAGTGCTGGTTGTGTGGCTACTTTGCGCTTCTTTGCTGTGTGGTCCTCGGTGGAGTTCTGTGGTTTGCTGGACTTCAAAGACTCGGACTCGGAGTCAGAGTTAGACGTGTTGGATTCTGTGTCAAACTTGTCCTCCAAATCTCCCTCTCCGTCGGTGGAAACTGAGCTCACACTGTTGGAGCGCTCCTCGTAGCCGAACTTTCTCTTGAGAGAGACAACCGGTGTCTTCTCCGTCTGCTGCACTGGAATCTCAACAGATGTCATTGTATGTGTGTATGGGTATATGTCTGGCTTTGTATGAGGGGTGTGAATGTGTCAAAAGCAGCCGTCCTGGGGCCTGTTGGTCTTTTATATGAAACTGTCTTCCGAAGAGCCTTTGCCTTCCACACCCACACTGCGTCACCCACACCTCCCATTTTGCCTCTTTGGCAACATGTCCCGCTTTCCCACAACCATGAGATGCCACACTTTCTCGTGCTCGCTCCGACGCTGTTCCCGGTTTGAGATCTCCACACTCCAAACATCACCGCTTGTGTGTTCGAATGCGGAAAGTGTGTCGCCTCCTTGATCGCGCAAACCATACCGCGGACGCCACACATCGAGGAGGCCCAGCCTGCCACACTCTTCGGATCCGTGGGAATTTGCTGAAAGAAGAAGAAACTCCGGGGCTTATGGCTCTTCTTTGGGAAACGTAGCCTGGCTACCAAACATTTGCTTGCTCCGGCAGCTCCGCAGATACTCTACAGAGAGATACGGTAAGATCTGTAACTGTGTAGTATCGAAACCTGTCAAAACCCACACTTCCACAGTCAAGGTCTTCAAAGACCCTGCTCGCGCAAGAACTCCATTTCAGCCTCGTACTCGTCATCAAAGTTGCCCTCGTTGAACTCATCCATAGCTGGTACTTCCTCATCTTGTTGTGGCTTCTGTAGTTGTGATACTGGTTTCTGGGTCTTGCTCTCACCCACACCAGCGAAGAGATCATCATCATCGTCATCAAAGTCATCGTCACTCACGAAAAGGGCTGAACTATCAGCAGCATTCGCAGTTGGCTCTGTCGTCGTTTGATTTGTGGTGGTTTCATTCGTAGTGGTTCGTTGGGCTGTTGACGGACCTGGCGACAGCCTTGGTGTTGGATCTCTTGTTCTTGGTGCATCCTCTCTCGAGTAAAGGAGGGAATCCGGCATGTCATTAGCAATAGCATCCAGCCTCTCCATATCCGCAAACTCTCTTCTAGCGACATCAGCCTGATGGAAGTACAAATCCTTCCAATCCTCTTCATCCCTATCATTCCTTGACTCCTGTCTTGTCTCTGCACTTGTGGTTGTAGCCGTGTTCACTGGCGGCAACTCCGAAGTAGACATAGGTCCAAAGGCAGTCTCATACTCCTTATCGAGATCCTTTCTGGCATCTTCATCCAAGTACTCCTTTCTCAATATCCTCACGGACCTCTGATTCCCCGCAGTGGCGGCCATCTCAATGAAGTCTGAGAACTTCGACTTGGGAAACAGGTTGTGTCCCCAGATCTGGTAGAAGCTGAGGAAGTTCGTGAGGTTCTTGTACTCATCCTTATGGTTGATCGTCTTGCGGATTCGCTTGGAGGCAGACTTGCGAAGGTATGGGAGACCACGCACGGAGGTCAAGTGTGTGTCCTTGAGGTTTCGTGGGCGGCTCACTCTGGCCGGTTTCGGCGGCTCGAAAGAGATATCATCTGTGGTCGATTTGTTAAGGCCATTGAGACCAAGGAGGTCATCGGCGTTCAGTTCTGTGTCAGACATTTCTGGTTACTTGCCCGCTTCCAACACTCGTTCTCTTCGTTACAACTGACGCGTCTATGTTTTGTTGACGCGTTCTTGAGCCGAACGAGATCGCGAAATTTCGCGAATTCCGCGAAAATTTCCTGATTCTCCAAACTCGCTCAAGAGTCAAGGCAGGGGGAGGCGTGGGGGCAGGCTTCCCCTCCTTTATGTGTCAAACCAGGCAGCAGATCGAACCCCTCCCCATTGTCCGAGGGCAGTTGATCAAGATCGAGGACTGATACCCGATACAATCTGATCCTGCCAATACGAAGAGAGCAGAGTCAGAGAGAACCAAAGGGAGCCAATCACGGAGAGGGATGATCGCGCTTACGCTCTTGTTCCACCATGTTCGATTCAGCCGGCAGCCACGGGTGAGGCAGCCACGTCGGGGACAAAAAATCAACTACACCAGGCACTCTTGATCTAAGAAATCATTGATTCGTAACGCGTCAGAATATAAAAAAAGAGATAGTAGGCAGCAAGATAGAGAAACTTGTAAACAAAAGCGTTCATGGCACATATCACAAGGGGAATTTTGGGTCGGAGCTGTGGTAATGCAGTGTCATAACAATCATCAGAGTGTTTTCTCTTTGAATAAAACTTGAAAAAGCAATCGTAAAAGCGTAGCAAAAGAGTGAATGTAGGTAGTGTGATGAGGATGATGGTGGATAAATAGTTGGTTCGTTCATCATAGGGGTGAGTGGAGTGTGTGATTTCTTATTATGGCTTCCACCAGAAGTCACCATCCATCATCTCGTCTCCAGTAGTCTGGAAAAGGAGGTCTGAGGCATCGTTCTTGAAGACTCCAGAGTTCTCCTGCTTGAGGAAGTTGAATTCAAACTCCTCCTCTTTGATCTTGCTCTTCAACAACGACAATGATGGAGGCTGGAAGTTGTCGTCTGAGGAGATGGAGTTCAGGGATGGCTCGAACAGACTCGTAGTCAAGAACTCGTCAATCTTGAGAACAGACTCCTCCTTGATGGATCCGAGAGTAGAGGTAGATCCTGAAAGACTGGAGACGTTAGACACGAGTGATGGGGTAGAGATCTGAGAGCTGTTGTCATCCTCCTCACAACTTTCGAGGTTGAATATGCTCGACACATCGTCCTCCATGATGCTTCTCTTCTTGTGGAACAATTCGTCCTCGGTCTTAACGTGGGTGGCTTCACCTTGCTTGAGTGCCTTGAGATCAGCCACGAGACGAGACAGTTCCTGTCTCAAAGTCTGGTTCTCATCCTTCATCTGCTTAAGAGCGGCCTCCATGGCGGCGAAGTCCTGCTTCTTCTCAGGTGTTCCAGGAGTGTTTGGGGATGAAGCAGTGGTGCTTGACAAGGATGGTGCCGGTGTGATCATTTGCAAGGCTTGAAGAGTGTACAATGGTTGCAAAGGCTGTGGCGAGAGAGTCTGTTGCTGTTGAGGTTGCTGGTTCTTCTTCTTGTAGGTCTTCTTTGGCTCCTTCTTCTCCTTGCCAGCAGAGGCGGCATTGGGTTTTCTACCAGGACGTGGTCTCGGTGGGAGGACCCATTGCTTGGATGTCTTAATGACAGTAGGTGTGGCAATCTTCTGCAACTGATTGAGGTTGATGTGGGAAGTTTGCGGTTCTGCGGAGGGGTCGAGTTAGTGGATTGTTTCACAGGGGAGGCCAGAGACCAAGGGTAAACACGATGCGAGTGCGTGGGGGTCTCGGGCGATGAGCATCAGGCAGATCCTCGGGGGTAAACACATACTGGATTCCATTGTTATGTGGCCATGGGACTCGTGAGAGCAGCTTTGTGGGAAGAAACCGTCTTGTGTCAAGAGGTTAACGTGTCGAGGGACCCGAGAGTTTTTGTACAAAAGTTGCAAAAGCGTGCTGCATGCTCGTCGAGGCGACTGGCTGGAAAGGGCTGAAGGAATTGGCCGGCTTCGCGCTTCCGATCCTTCGCGCCCGACATCTCCCGCCGTGGGTATTAATCCCAATTGCGGGCTGTTTCCGTGGGTTTCTGGACATTTGGCCACTTGGAGGGTGTCTGGCTGGGCCTGATTGATATACCTATGTTTTCGGTGGGCTCGCTGGGGCGCTGGTATACCCCACAAAGCTCGCCTACACGCCGTTTTCCGCTGTTCCGCGGGATGGCCCGAGCCGCAGCACACCCGCACACCAGGTGGTAGGGCCACTCCGGCACGCGTCTCGCACCGCTGAAAGGAGCCAATCACCGAGCCGTGTTTGGTCAGAAGGCCCGAGAGCTGGTTCTCTCGCCTTCCACGCAGGTCGGGGAGGTGGGCAACATCCGCACACCACGGCTCCTACGGCCGAACCCCGATGGAGTTAAGCACTTGTGGCAGAGCCCGAGAGGAGGAGGGAGCCTGGGACCAGTGTCGTAGTAGCTGGGAGCTGTCTCGTATTATACACTCAGCCATCAACAGATCGACTCAGTGATCACCAGTGATAACGGCTTTGCTGGGCCCTTCCCCACGTTAAATCTGCTCGGGGTGGCCTCATCGAGGAGTCGTACCGGAGACACGCGGGAGCCTCCACGGACGAACGCGCTCTCCCTCAACTTTGTTTCAGAGCAAGACAACAAGCTGGGGTCAAGCGGGAACTACGGAGCAGATAAGTTTGAAGGTTTCAACCCCCTATTATGTCTTTTGTTTGCACTTTTCAACGCCTATCTTCGTGGATGAGCCGGGTTTCTCGGTCTTGGGCCTATGTGTGAAGATCACCTCATGATCCAACGGTCTTCAACGGTTCTTGTGCTCGCGGCTGTTATGGCGTGGCTGAATAGCCGAGCGCTCCAACGAGCTGGACCTCTTCCATAACCTAGTTCAAGAGGTTTCTCTTTGTGTAATAGACCAATTTTCTAAATTAGTTCCCATTATACGCAGCCTTCTGGGGTTTGATCATGGTCGCACGTCCCATCGACCGTGCTTTTAGTTCATGCAGGGCTCAACGGCCAAGAACACCCAACTTTGACACAACCAAGAGCTTCAGGGCTCCAGATCTCCTCCACGGTGTTTGTAGCCCAGTCGCCCTCCTACAAACAGTTTGTAGAGCACCATCTAACACGTATATCTATGCAAACTTTCCCCTGAGCTCAGAGTATGCCTCGCCTGTCTGGTCGAACTCATTCAAGATGGCCATTCCGGACTGCTTGATCTCTGGCGTCGTCTCCAGTCCAGACTCCAATGCCTCCCTCAGTCGTCTGTTCAGTAGCTCATTGATCAGTTTCTCATGGTGGTTCTCATTGAGGATATCAAGCAACAAAGGCCATGGACGAGGATCAATGACAGCGACACCATCAGCAACGGTATACTTCTGGAGCGAATCCCAGAACTTCCAGAACTTGTCAACACGATTAGCCTTGAGGTAACTCACGAGCACGAGCTGCACGATAGCATTGTTTGGTTTTCTCCAAGCAAATAGATCCAACAAGACATCCATCACATCACTCACAGGCACAACCTCATGTGTTCTATTGAACAAATGCTGCTGCGTAGCGAGCTTCAACACCCCCAGAATGACATCCTCATCCAGATCACCCCTCTGCTCTGCAGTGAACGTCTCCAGCACGGTGCTGAAATACGCAAGCTTGGAGTTCGCAGCAGCATTCACCTCGTCCTGGCTCATGATGCGTGATGGCGGGTTGAAGAAAAGACTCTGTGCGAGCGCCTCCGTGAGCCTCACAACCTGTGTGCTGGTGATGCTGTACCCCGAAGTGGCCTGGAGCATCAGCGACGAGGTGATGTTTTTGAATTTGTACACGTGTGGGAAGAGCATGTGGATGAGCTGGAGGGCCTGGTGGCGGAGCTCCCAGTGTTCGAGCGTGGGTTGGGCAGGATGACACGCATCGACGAATAGTGCGTACTTCTGTGCCTTTGATGCTAAGAAGGACTTCGTGCCATCTTCAACGACATCGTCGACATCTCTGTTGGATAGATCCGTGATCAAGGATTGAAGCACTGTGAGTGCCAGCTCTGGGTTGTGGTATATCTGTGGGGTGATCTGTGCTTTGAAGTTGACGATATCACCAATTTGGAAGGCCTGCACTGCGGCAACCTCAACGGGGATCTGATGTGGTGTAGTTGAGTAGAATCTGCGGAAGATCCCAGCAAACACCGAGTCATCATCCTTGTAGGAAGTTGTCTGCTGTGGCTCATAGAGATGACGGTCTTCAGGCTTGCACCACATATACTCCAAATTGACCTGTTTCCGGCGCTCAGGGGTGAGCAGGTTGACGAACAGCCCCATTTGAGTATCCACCATGATCCAGCTGTTCACGCCAAGTCCAAAGTCATTCACAGGCTTCTTTTGCTTGAGCTTCCTCTTCATCCTCATAGTGGAGTTGGGCTTCACCATCCCCTCAACGAAGGGCACAACGCCATGTTCCGCCTTGATCTGCGTCACGAGCTTCTGTGCAGCGTTCTGGAGGTGCTTGGGGGACTTACCCTGACACACGACGACAAAGTCCACGTGCTGGGCCATGGGCAGCTCGTCCTCGCGGCCACGCAGGTCGAATACCCTCAGCTCGTCAAGGCCCAGGTCGGTGAGTTGTTGCGCCATTGGCTCGACGAAGGAAGGCGCGCCGTGTGGAATCTCGGGCATTACAGCCTTGAAGATTGGCGTTGTGAGCGTGGAGGACTCCTCAGTGCGCAGGTACCATGGCACTTGGTCTGCTTCCTCCTCATCTTCCTGTGACTTGCCCTCCAGTGGTTGTTCTGTGGTGGTGGAGGTGTTGTTGGAGATGATGGTTGATGAGAGGTGGCGAGCAGACGCCACAAGAGGCCGTTGTGGGGCTGCCAAAAGCTGGCGGCGGGATCTTTGGCGAAGAATTTGTGATGATACTCTTCCCAACATGTTTGGATACCCTGATTCAGAGTTTTGCCTGTGACCAGAGAGGCGACTTGGGATCTCCGGAGGTGTCAAGTTCGCCATCGCCGACAAATAAATTTTGGTTTCGCGAGCTCTCTTCTTTGGGCCTTTTTACATCATCACCATCAACAACAAAGAGGTGAGCAAGAGATGTCTTTGAAAGAGGAGCTTGATGGGTTCTGCACGAGGACAGGCGCCTTCATTGACCCGAATGTTTACTGTACGCTTGTGCTTGCGCTGGTGGCCAAACGACACGTCCTTATCGCATCCAAGGACCCCGTGGTGGCGGAGTACGAGGTGGGTATGGTCGTCAATGCATTCTGGAAGTTTGGAGCCAGGATACTGAGGGTGAAGAGTGATACCACGCCGCAAGATGTGAGTAAACTATTCACGCGGCGAACACGCGGCAATCTGGGCTGGGTCTATGTTGTTCAAGGTGTGGAGAAGCTGAGTGTGGAGGCACAGGCTGTGCTCCGGGACATCATGAAGACCAAGAAGGCTACCGACGAGGATGGAACAGTCCACAGTGCCAGTGAGCTATTCACTATTGTTGGAATCACATCACAAACCAAGAAAATGACACTTTCACGAACACTCAGGGATTGCTTCTGGATCAAGCAGCCATACTCGCCCTCCTATGAACTCAGCGAAGACCTCGACTTATTCACCAACACTGGCACAACGCCAGAGACAGCCGAACGAATCAGAAAGATGCTCACACAGGGAAACAAGATCAAGACCATCACAATGGTGCCCGAGATGAAGAGATACATATATGACATCATCATCTTTGTCCGGAACCACCGGTGTGTATCCACAGGGCTCCCCACGAGGGTGATCACCGAGCTCGAACTTCTATGCCGCACACTATGTGTGGTGTTTGACCGAGAATACATCATCCCCACAATTGTGAAACTCGCAGCACGGAAGCTCCTCCCACTCAAGATTGAACTCGTCTCCGCAGAGCTCGAGCCGACACTGCAGTGGGGGAGCGACCCGGAGCTCGTACGAGAGCTCATGAATAGGGTCGACGAGGAGATTGTGCTGGAACACTGTTTGACAAAAGTCGCCCCGCCTCTGTGATGATAATGCTATGAACTTTTATGATCGAACACTGGTGTTTGACTATATGTAGAGCACCCGCGTTGTGTTCGCGTGGGGTCGAAGTTGACAAGAGAGAAAACGCGTCGTTGGAGAGTGCCAACAACATTGACAACCAGCGAAGCATCAACGGAAAAATGGCTGACAAGGAGGTATGTGTTGTCCAATTGGACACTCAATGTACCGAAACTAACATCTTCCCAGCTCACAGTGTTTGTCGTCGATGTTGGCGCCAACATGGGCAAGTGCTCTGAAGGGCGCACCGAGAATGACCTCGACACCACGATGAACTACATCAGAGACCTCACTGCAACCAAGGTATTCCGTGGCAGAAAGACGGACTACATCTCCTTGGTGTATGCTGAATCTGCAGAAACCAAGAACTCTGCAGACCAGCCACACGTGCTGGATGTGATGGACTTTGTTGCTCCAGGATACGCCACGCTCAAGACTCTGTTCCCGTCTCCTTCAACCATCACACCGGGCAAGGAATCAGCTGGAATCGTCAGAGCATTACTCTTTGCCTTCCAGAAGATCGTGGCATTTGTGGGCAAGAGGAAGTTTGTCAAGAACGTTGTGATCTGCACCAACACCCGCTCCATCGCTGAGCTGGACCAACAGATGAGGGATGCCATCGCATACATGGTTGTCTCTGCAAACATCAACGTGACTCTGGTCCTCCCAGACCTGAACGACGAACTGGACTCCACACGCCAGGAGAACAAGGCCGCCTGGGAGTCCCTCTTTGCCACGCTGCCCTGCTCACGGATCCTGAGTGGTAGGGACATTGACCTTCTCATACAGGACGGCAACACGCGTCTCGTCAGACCCACCAACGTCTTCAGAGGAGGCATCCTCCGCATTGGCTACGATACATTGAAGGAGGGCACTGAATCCGGTGAATTCATCGAGATCCCCGTCTGTGGCTTCCCCGCCACGAAGAAGAGCGCTCCTCCTTCACGCAAAGTGTATGGCATTGACCCCAAAACAGAGAAGCCTGTCCCGATGTCAAACGTGACTGAGTACTACATCCACCACTACCACAACAGGGACGTGGATGCCGGACAAGCCGAGGCAGATGACCTCGAGGAGTACACGTACGACCGCGAGGCTGTGAGCAAAGAGGCCGTGAGCAAGGAGTACAAGTACGGCACGACGCCCATCGCACTCACGCCCACGCTCGAGGAGCAGAGGGTGTATCGCACTTGGCCTGGATTGGACATCATTGGTGTCGTGGCGGAGGAGGTGTTGCCGAGATGGTATCTCACTGGAGAGGCTGTGTTCATTGTTGGTGATACCGGTGTGGCTAGGGCACAGATGGGCATCAGTGCGCTCGTGGATGCTCTGGCGGAGATGGAGTCCGTGGCGGTGGCTAGGTTTGTTAAGAGTGCCAACTCTGAGGTCCAGGTTGTTGCATTGATCCCTGTGTACGTGAACCAGGGAAACAAGGCCTCTACGAAGAGAAAGCTCGATGAGGATGAGGATGGTGACAGACAGACAAGGGCGCTGATTCTCACGAGGCTACCATTCTCCGAAGATGAGAAGATATCCACTTTCCCTGACTTGACACAGCTGGTCACGTCTTCAGGAAAGGTCATCACTGGCGACCACTACTTGTTGCCCTCCGACGAGGCCCAGTCACTCATGGACGAGCTCGTGAACACCATGGACCTGGACCTACTACAAGTCAGGGAAACAGACTTTGAAGATGACAAGAGAATCTTCAATGCTATGAGTCCAGTACAAGCGAGATCACACCACGACATCCTCGTGAAGCCCTCCGTGGGCATCCGCCGCCTGACCCAAGTGTTGAAGAAAGTGGTCCTTGACGCTGCACAAACGAGTGGCTCACTGCTGGAGTATTGCAAGAATGAAGACATCATCCCGCCACTGGACCCACAGCTCAAGGAGTACACGCAGCCCCCAGAAGAGCTCGTGAAGGGCACAAGAGACATCATGGACAGGCTCGCCGCGGCGCTGGATGCAAAGAAGGTTGTCAAGCCTACGCTCGTCCGCAAGCCTAGATGGGACGAGATACACGCTGAGGAGGATGGTGAGGATGATGATTTGCCTTTGGAGCATTTCTTGAGAGGTGGTACTGCTAAACCCCGTTCATCATGAATCAGGGGTATGTAATATGGAAGAACAACTGTGGGAGTCCTTGCTTCAATGAATCATACTGTAGGGTCTTCAGCTTCGTAGGCACCCCACTGAGCCAATTGATGTCTTCTTGGAGATACTTGAGCGCCAGTGCACTGCGGTGTTCATCTGTTAGGCCGTGGTAGTGGAAGATCACAATGGCGGCAATCATGCTCTTGGCTGCAATCTCCGCGGGAACCTGACCATACCCTGTTGCTAGTCCTGAGATAATCACTGTGCCAATTTTGGGGTTGTGGTGTGCGAGTCCGTGGCCCTTGTTGTGTTCAGTGATGGAGCTGAGGATGTTCCACATCCAATCAAACACCATCCGCAGCGAGTCCAGGTCAGAAGTGTGTACCTTGCGAGGTGTTCTCATCGTGGGCATGTGTATCAGAAACTCGGCATCCCACATCTCCTTGGCTTTAGTGTGTTGATCAAAATGCACAATCCGCACGGTGCCAGGAGGAGAGTATCCACCAACGATGTGCGCCTTGACTTTGCCCTCAGCGAGATCTGGGCGGAATGCGTCCTTGAGAACTTTATCGAGTCCGCCATCCATATACCCCAGTGAGTTTCCTGGTGAGACTACCGCAGTGCTGTGATTGGGAGGATTGGGAAGTGGCTTGAGGTCCTGGATCTGCTTGAAAGGGTACGAGTCCACGGTGATGTGTGATGGAAGGCCCAGCGAGATCATGGACATGTCGAAGGACTTGAGATGATGGCGCCAGGCTCTGCATAGTTCTGTACCGTGGTCAATGAGGTAGATTCTGAGGGACATTGGTGTTCTCTTGAAGGCTATCGGGTGCTTATTGTGTGTTGATGGTTATTGGTGAGAAGTGAGAACTTCGAAGAGAAACCAAAAAATAAACAGACCCGGCCAACCCCGCAAGTGGCCCAACCACCAGCGGAAAAGGCCGATAACAGCTGACTGTTGGAAGTCTGAAGACAGTGGACACCTCCTTTGGGGTGTTGGTTATTTGTTATTTAACTCCACTTCCACCCCCATCTTCCAGAATCCTCACCCTCCAAATAACCTCAAACAACAATGCTTCCACAGCTCCTCCTCACAGCCGCTTCCTCCGCCAACGCCCTGGTGGCTCCCATCACGGGTCCTCCTCCAGTGGAAGTCGCCGCCAGCCACGCACGCACACTCGTTGCCAGAGAGTCTTTGGCCTCCGTGAACACAGTTTACCAGAATGGTGAAGAGACTGGCCTCCCTGCCTCGTTCGTCGAGTACTACGCGGACTGTGGCGACGGCAACCCGGTGCTGCTCGCCATCAACATGGGCACCTCCTTCCGCAACGTTGCACACGGCTCTCCCGTCTCGCTCTCCATCCGCGTGGGTGACCATCCTCCCAACGAGCACGTGAACCCAAAGTATCCCGGCTCCCGTCCAAGCAGCGTTGCTGGCTCCCCACGCATCAACCTCAGGGGCCAGCTCGTGAACTTGACCATGGAGGAGATCCCACGCGCAGAGGCTTGCTTCCTCAAGAGACACAGGGACGCCAAGTGGTGGGTCCCTGGAAACCCGATCCACTCGAGCCACTGGACCAAGTTCGAGGTCGAGGAGGCCTACTACATCGGTGGCTTTGGGGATACGGGATACATCGGTAAGATCAGTGGTGAGCTCTACAAGAATGCAACCACGCTGGACCAGGGTGAACCAGGTGGAGATTCGCTCTGGAATGCTGTTTCTGGATTGTTGTGGTGATATTTCCCATTGCCCCCACAATTGCTATGTTTTTGGAATGGTACAAATGAATTTAATGACCGGCACTGTAGTACTCATGTTCACTCCCTATTCAAGTTGTTGTTCAAGTACTCCACGAACAGCGGCACGATTCTCTCGACATCCAGACTGCGCACCTTATTGAGCATAACGAACGTTCTTCTGAGTCTCTGCAGCTGAGCCGAGCTTACTCCTTGCATCGGGATATCCACAAACACATCCTCCTCGATCTTGACACGCCCAGTGTTCAACTGTGCCAACTCGACGACTTTGAGAATGACGCCCTGGGTCTTTCGATCAAGTTCCTGTGCGTAATTCGTCGCCGTGGCTGGCTTCAACAACGTGGCAGAGTTCACAGTAGGTGCCTTCTGTAGCACCACAGCGTTCCACACATCCTCAAACGCCACCTCCTCGTCGTCATAAGCGACGGGGATCAGTGGTGAGTCCCAGCGTGATGTCCCATCCGGCTCCTCGAACCGCATGCTCATCTGCTCGATCAACACCGGGTCCCACTTCTCCTCACCTTCAGGCTTATTGGCATTCCACTCTATGCAAGTTGACAGAGGCGCCAGCACGTGCACCACACAGCTGGGTGTGCCCACTGCCTTTGCATCGCAGTGGAGCTGGTAGCGGAACCCCTTGATGTATCCTGGCGAGTCGAGGATGACGATGGTGGAGCGGGAGATGTCTCGTTTCACAGCGGAGATCTGTGTGCCTCTGAGGGACTTCTCTGTCACGGACTCCCGGTACTGTTCACGCGAGATGCCCAGAGACTCCTCGCTGTGGATGAGCACTTTGTAGCCGTGGCCTGGTGTGCCTGGAGCGAGCGTGGCGATCCGTTCTTCGAGACGCTTCTTGAGTTGTTTTGCCCGTGTGGACTTGCCACTGCTTGGAAGGCCACAGATTGTGATGAGAGGCATCGTTTGTTGTGCTTTGTGGTGTTTGGTGGGCGTTGTTGATGTTGATCAAAGACAAGCGCTGGAAAAAAATCTTCCACACAAAGACCCTTTCTCCGCATTAACGCCACCTTCAACAGCAGAACAACTCGCCTACTTACAATGTCCAAGTTCGTTCCACGACTGTCGTTCCCAGATTACAATATCCGACTATCAGACTTTAAAGGCCACCACCAGAAGGCGCTGAACAGAATGGCACAGATCGCACCACAGCTTGATCTCGTGTTTGAAGTGCGGGACTCGAGAGCACCAGTGTCCTCGAGGAATGTTCTCCTCGACAGGCCGTTCCAAGGAAAGAAGAAAGTTGTTCTCTACTCCAAGAAGGACCTCTCAACAGTCGACACGAACCTTCTCAAGAAGTGGCATGCCGACGAGCCATTCATGTTCATCGATTGTCGATCCAAGCGAGATGCCCGCATCCTCGTTGAGCTTGCCAAACAGCACTACCACCAGATGTCCCCAGCACCGCCACTCGGCCTCAGGATGCTCATTGCCGGCATGCCCAACGTTGGCAAGAGCACACTCGTCAACACGCTGCGGTCCGTGGGGCTCAACTCGAACAAGAAAGTGGCGAGAACAGGCGGCCAGCCCGGAGTCACACGGGCGACATCGTCAATCATCAAGATCCACGAGGAGCCAGATATCCTTCTCTACGACACGCCCGGTGTGTTTCTTCCCAAAGTGAAGCACTCCACCACGATGATCGTCATGTCGCTGATTGGAGCCGTCAAGCCCAACGTCGTCGACCCGGTGATCCAGGCCGACTACCTGCTCTACATGATCAACCTCCAGAACTGGAAGCTCTACAGCAAGTACCTCAATCACCCAACCAATGACGTGGGCGAGCTGCTCGAAGGGGTCAGTAAGCATGTGGGCAAGTTCAACCGCAAGACGGGGGACTTTGACGAGACGGGCACGGCAATCCATTGGATCGACACTTTTAAGCAAGGCAAAGCTGGCCGTGTCAGTTTCGAGCTCGACGCGGTGCTCTCCGGTGGGAACAAGTTTGACTTCAGAGGAGCAATGAAACAGGAGGAGGAAAGACTCGCAAATATGGATATTGCTCTTAATAGGGCAAGGGAAAAGAGACCGCTGTCGCATAAGGAGTACGTGGCGAACAATGCCAACCAGCTCTTCAAAGACGAGTTGTGATGGGCCCACTACCCCCTATTTCCCGGGGCTATTAATACGCACGAACTTTGAATGACTTATGCATGTTTCATTGGAGGACTATGCTTAAATAGCTTGCTGTAAAGGGTGTGGCGCCTTCGGTGCCTCGGAGTTAGTAGAGGGAGAGGATAGAGTTTCCGGTACACGCACACGACCACGCCTATTCACCCCGCACATACACTCTCCCTGGCTCGGGCTCGGTTGCTGTAACAATGCCCCGTGTTGCACCTAACACCTTATACGTGTGTATATAAAGCTTCGCCTTCCACGGGCGTTGATTGCTGTGGCAACCCCCGCTCCGCTTGGGCTCCCGTCACCAACAAAGATGCTCTCGCTCAAGACATTGTTCCTCCTCGCACTCGCTCACACCTCTCTGGCTGTGGATGCCGCCGTTGCCGGTGAGCTCGGTGCCATTGTCACAGACATCAACGACAACTTCAACGACTACGTGGGCCAGATCAGCGCTGGAAACACGCCTCCTTCCCAGCTCCTCTCGCTCTACCAGCAGGTGCAGACGTACACCGACGACTCGTACACCACGCTCTACGACCAGGTGAACATGGGCGAGGTGTCGTCCTACATCACGAAGCTGCCTTGGTACTCGACCCGTCTCGAGAAGGAGATTTCAAGCGCAGAGGCTGCTGTTGGTGGTGGTTCCGGCTCGGGATCTTCAGGCTCCGATGCTTCCTCTGGCTCTGCTGGGTCCTCTGGTTCGGCCGAGTCCTCTGGATCGTCTGGTGCTGGCGGTGCTTCTTCTTCTGGATCGAGTGAGAGCTCTGCCATGTCTTCGGCAACCTCTTCTGCCTCTGATGAGTCCTCCTCTGCTGAGTCGTCCGGCTCTTCGGGCGCTGGTGGTGGCTCGAGCTCTGCTGAGTCCTCGAGCGGCGGTGAGTCTTCCTCTGGCTCTGGTTCTGGCTCGTCTTCTGGAGGCGGTGCTGGTGGTGGCTCATCTGGTGAATCTTCTGGTGAGTCTTCTTCATCTAAGGGCGCAGCTGCCGGCCCAATCCGCTACTATGAGTCCAAGGACGTGGCCATGTACGTTGTTCCTTTGGTGATGATGATGGTTGCTCCTGCCTTGTTGTGAGGCGTTTCGATATGTCTCTGAGGACATTCATTCACGGGCTGCATATCACCCAGCCGCTTTTTTGTACTCTTTAATTGTGTGATGAAAGGACAAAGTTTGTTAGTTGTAAGTGTTGATTCTGTAGATTGTTGTCGCTTGTGGAGTTTGGCGGAGAAGTGGTGAAAATGTGGCCGTATCAATTCTTGTTGCTTATGTAATCCGCGATCAAGCTCGGTGAAAAAAACCATCAACGTCTTGAACGCCAACACCATCAGCACCTTCAAATCTCCTCAGATCACGATCTCACACCTGTCCACCCATCATCATGCTTTCACACACAGCTAAGGGCTCACGCTCCACACAGATATCGTCACTCTCACGAGCAGCGCTCGCTACAGACAGCACACTACCATCGCTGGGTCCCGTCCAATTCGCCCGTGGTAAACGTACGAAAAGAGTCGCAGCAGTGTCCACAGGCCTCCAAAGAGTGATCACACAGCTTTCCGTGATCTCAGCACGTAAGAAAATGCCACGCATGCTCAAGCTCTCCCAGGAAGACCTCGTCCGCCACGACACGATCCAAAGAGCCTGGTCTGTGTTTCAGAAGGAGAAGAGAGACACGAGACAGGAGCAGCTGGACAAGCAGCATGCCGCCATCATCGACGCTCTGGATGACTTGCAGGAGGTGGCACCTGAGCTGTATAAGGTGGCTGCTATCAAGGAGAAGGGTAAGAGATTCCCATTGGATGCAAGAGTGCCAGTGGACTATCCGCCAAACGCCATCTGGCACTACGAGGTGTCGCAGAAGGAGGACAAGAAGGGAAAGAAATGAACTAATGGATGCTTGTATATATGCATATAAATATCATGTATGATGAACTAAGTGGTAGTACAAGTATGTGTGAAAGATTAAATATTATAAGAGCGAGCCGTGTCGGGGCTCGTGAGGAGGGTATGTTGGCCCTCACAAGAAAATCGAAAGGGAAGAAGAAATTATACAAAAGTGTCGTAATGTCATCATGGAGATATGAATCACCACAGTCTCTGCCACAAACTTGTCTGTGCGCCCTTCCTCTCAATGTTCGGCATGGCAACCCACGAGGCAAACATGCATGCGTAACAACCGAGGAAGATTGGGTGAAGGACGAACGTACCGACGAACTGGGAGGCCATACCAACTGCAAAAGGGACGGCTGATCCACCAGAAGATCCAAATGCAGTGCCCAGTGTCATGGCACAGAATCTGATCTTTCTTGGAAGAATTCTCGTGAGAAGACTCACCATCATCGGATACACTGGTCCAATACACAGTCCGACAAGACATGCGCAAACCGCTTCCACGATAACGTTTGGAATGAGCCAGGCAAGGATGTCCAGGAGCACGATTGTGATTTGGAGAACGATGATGGATCTGCGCACGCCGAACCACTTGGTGAGGTTGTGTGTCAAGAGGAAACGACCGAGCGTCACACCGCCCCAGAAGCCAGAGGCGACGTATCCAACCGTCTTTGGGTTGCCGTTACGATAGTCAAGCAAGAACGTGACGACCCAGCCACCGATTGAGACTTCGGCACCTTGGTAGAAGAAGATGAAGGAACAAGTGAGCCATGATCTGTAGTCCTTGAATGCAGCCTTGAAGTCGTGCTTCTGTTCTGGCTCCGATGATGGTGCTGCTTGTTGCTGAGAAGAGGAACCAGTGTTTTCCTGGATTGAAGTACCAGCCGTCAAGTAGTCCATCTCAACTCCCGCTGGTGGACTTGGCTCTGACACTGGTGGGGATTGCACATCAGTGGACTCAACGTTCTCCCACTTCTTGAGATCAATATGACATCCCTTGAATGCCAATGGAGTGAACACCAAGCACACAATCGTGAGGGACAATGGGATGAAGTAGAAGTAGTTCCACTTGGCACCAGCATTGACCATTGCAGTTCCCAACAATGGAGAGACGAATGCTCCGAGACCATAGGATCCATGGAAGATACCGAGATACTTGGATCCATTCTTCAACTTGGACAAGAAGATGTTGTACTGACTCACGGCCATAGCACCACCGAGACCACCACAGAAAAATGCAACGACCTGGACTGGGAAGAGTGTTCCACTTGAAACGAGCGCAAACATAATCGTGTAACAAGCAACGCTCACCGTGAGTGCCTTCTGAAGGCCAAGGAATGAGTCAATGTAGTGAGCGGTGAATGCGATCAACACGAATCCAATTGCGTTTCCAAGCCATAGAAGCGACACAATAGCGTATGAGATACCGTAGTATGTCTCGATATGTGGCAGAAGTGCACCAAGAGCTCCGTCAGACATACCACAGGTGAAGATGAACATACACCCTGCGATGACCCTGTAGAGGTTGAGAGGTGGGTTGCGGATGGACATGATGTCCTCAGCGAGCTCCGGTGGGATCTCGTCATTATACTCAAGGAGCTTGGTGATTGTCGTGGCTGTTCCCTGCTTCTTCAGCGGTGGACGCTGTTGTTGTGGGAGGGGCTCGTTGCGGGACACAAGGGAGTTCTCAAACATGCGCTGTGAGAGCTCGTATCCTGGGGTTGTTGGTAGGGATTCTGGCACTGGTGGAGGGATTGCACTTGGAAGGTCAGAAAACGTCAGTCCTGCCCTGGCTCCTGGACCGGCAATGGAAGACTGGCGTCGACGGGAGATGGTTTGGGAGATGTCCTCCCCGTCCTCTGCTGAAATTGCCTCAAGCTTCTGGCTCAGTTGAGCGGTGATGTTTGGAGTTGCAGTTATGCCCTCAGCAGATCCCGTAGATCCTGGTGATTCTTTTTCTTGAAGTGATGCCATTGATACAGCTTTGTTTGGCGTTGTTTGTGGTGGGTGGAGATATGGGAAGGGATGGAGATACGTGGAAGGCACAAGAAAACTCAGATCTCTTTGGCGCGAGCTTAAATGCGGAGAGGCTTGTTCGAGAATATGAAGGAGAATAGCTTCTGGAACGGTGGATCTTTGAAAGCCCAGGCACTTCCACTGCTGATTCCCTGGCCTTAATCACACGCCAAACAAGAAATATTTGTGCCCACCAGAAAAGTCAAATTTTTAGTGGGCGCTGTGAGGCTCCGGAGAAACGTGGTGGAGGGAGCGTCTGCCCGCGTCTGGGCCGAAGTTGTTCCGGGCCTCGGAGATGGGCAGCTGGCCGGCTTCTATTTTGGTTCTAGAAGAGTTATTACGGCAATATGGTATTTGGTTAGCTATAACTTGTTTCCTGGATGGCCCAATTCTTTATAGATTAAATCAGGCCAGTTGTGTAATAATTTCCTTCAGGCCCCGGATGCCCTCGTCGTGTCTTATGAGCTCCTCCCAATCATCGTTCGATATCCCCACAATCTTATCCAGCAAGACACCGACTGCCTTGATTTTCTTCTCCACCCGTTGGCTCTTATGTTCCCTGTTATAGCTCATGACACACATTCCAAGGATGTCATACTTATGACCCGCTAGCCTTTCCCAGCAATTCGTTTCAACAGTGATCAAACACTCCAGTGCCTCGTTGAAAAGAGGCTCGGATGCATCGATGAAGGGATCAGAAATCACCATGCCCAGGTGATACAGCAGTCTTGGAAGGATCTTGATCGTTGTGGCCTGTAGAAGGGTTATCAAGCTTCGTAGCTGCTCCAATAAGGCCTGTAGAACTTCGTAGTGGTCCCGGACTGTGTTGAGGGAGAAGAGGATTCCCTCTGTGATGAGTGTGATTAGTTTGGAGTTGGCATCGGATGTTTCTTTGGCATCAAGGAGAAAGAGTTGAGTCAGCGTAGGATAGATTGCCTTGATAATCTCGACGGAAAGCTTTGCTGGGATGAGTTCAGGAAGGTACGTCAATAGAGGTCTCAGTGCGTCATGGAAAATGGGTGTGAGTCCAGTGAGCCGGAGGAAGTCTGGATCGATCTTATTCAGAACAAGTGACAAAAGATGGACGCCAGTGAGCTTTATTGGGGCCTCGTAATCGTCAAGAACGTTCAGGATTGTGGGACTGATAATCCACCAGTTGTCTTTAATGCCTTTGGAGTCGAGAGAGTTGATGAGTGTGGCTGTGAGTGGAATGGCTTTGATGTGATTTTGTTTCCAAGGCTGTCTTGCGTCCTCTTCCGATGAGAATCCGAGTTTAGGTCTTAGAGCTGATGGTTTGGATGAGTTGATGTTCTTGTATCCAGCTTGTGAGACCTTGGATGACTTCGATAAGACGCTCATGTCATCCTTGATGACCTGAGTAACGTGTTCAGGTATGGACTCGACATTTTCAAGTATCTTCAGGGCAATTATGACACATTCCGAGTCTGACCAAGGTGTCGTCATGGAGTAGCACCCAACGATCTCCGACGTCTGTTTGTTGACTCCAAGCCTTGATGTGCAACACTGGACCAGGGCGAGAAGGTTCTTGGCCCGTTGCTTGAACTCGACCTGGCGTGTGTACTCGTTCTGTTGAGCTGTGGCCTCATCAATCCGCCACGCCCAGTTCATCGTCGGGAGACGAAGCCCTTGCAATGATACATCCATGCATCTCCGGCACTCATCTTCAGATAGTGTAGACATTCTGCCTATGAGAGCCGCCGCCCCTGATCTGTTATGTGCTTGAGCGAGAAGATCGTTGAGTGGGACATCAGAAGAACCATCCTGCAACCGAACAACACAAGCTTCTTCTTCGGCAGTACCCAATGGGCTATCACTGAGCTCCAAACTCCTGCTCATATACTTCGATGTAGGAAGGGCAAAAGCTTGTCGTCTTCACTCCTCAATTCAGCTGGCCTTCAATGCCCTCGCTCAATGTTTAAACGGAGATTCTTCAATCAAATTTAGGATACTTCCGTGTGCTGAAAGCTTCCCGTTCGACAAGTATATCTTTCTAAGGTAGTCTCCACCGTGACGTGTTGGCTGTTTTATTTTTTTTTTTCGGTTTATCACTGGCGGCTTATAAATCCATTTGTCGACCGCGATCAAAAAGTTCCGCCTTCACTCTCCCCATGTTTTCCTGCCAGCTTCATGAGGCATCGTTTAACATCTGTTTTGACATGGTCTCTATGTCCCTGGTCCAGTGGTCAGGAATGAAGAAAGTGATCGCTTCTGGAATTGCCTGCACTATGGTCACATGGTCAGCAAGACGATTTGTTTGCATACAGATCCATAGGTTCCTGTAAGGGTGCCTTCCTCGCACTGGATGCTTGCCATTTGGCTCTTCAATGCGATTAGGGCCCAAGTAGGTACAAACACAGAGCTGGTCCTTCAGTTAGCTGTGAGCTGTGGGATTCGGGAAACCGTATTCTCCTGCCTTTTCACCAAATTGAATGGTCATCCGCTATTCCAATCTCGTAGTTGGCGCTAGTAGGCGGCTAAATTCCGGAACCTTTATCAGTTGCACAGATGCTCGGTATAGGTGCCCCACATACCATCTTGCCTATAGTAAATTCTTATTTGGGCTCTAATCGCCAATTGAAGACTGTTTCAGAATTAGCCGCCCACTCGCTCTGCCGCTCTTGCTCGTCATACGCGCCTCCTTTAAGAGTAGTTCAACTGACGCGCTTCAGAAAATTCCTCGACGCGTCACTTTCTCTTTCACGGCAAACTTCACTGCTGCCACCACTACGAAACAGAACACATTTTAAGAGATCGTGAACGTGCACTGCCACTGAGAGATGTCTACTGATCAACAGTCACTCAAGCTTGAGATCAAGAAGTGGGAGAGAGAGTTCCGCGAGAAGGAAGGCCGCAACCCTGCGAAGGAGGACATCAAGAAGGACCCAACCATCGGTATGTTCTTTTTATTCATGCATCCTTAGGAACCACATTAACATATTTTCAGCCGCCAAGTACAAACTATACAACACATTTAAACTCAGTGCTGCCAAAGAAGGGAAGCAGAAGCCAGTCACACCGCTGACACCCAGCAAGAAGGCGAATCGACAGCATGTCACGCCTGTCAAACACAAGAAGGACAAAGCTCTAAAGACACACCTCACAACTCCTCAAAAGACTTCGCCTGCTCAGCCGACTGCTGCTGTTATCGAAGTCACAGAGTTGGGACCTACGCCTCAGCTCAATGGTCGTGTTCTCAGTATCTTTGACGCTATCACAACGCCAATCAAGTCTACTCCGATAAAGACAAAGTCACAGTTCCCGTTATCTACTCCTGAGTACAAGCGTCCTTCACGGAAGAAACTTGACTTCTCTCAGGTAATGTCAGATGATGGTGGCGATGACGAAGAGATGCCGTCCACGAACGATCTGCCATCAAGTCCATTCAGCGAAGATGGGTCTCCAGCTCCTCTTTTGGGTACCAAGGCGTTGCGTCCAAACAGTTTCGAAACACCACAGAAAAACAACAGGCAGTTCAACTTCCAAGAGACACCCGCATACCTCAAGACATCCACAGCACAGACCGTCACTGCATCGCCATCTCCTCTTGCCTCCCAGCGCATCAAGAAAGGCCTCACGACTCTCATCCAGGAGTACAAGGACATCCAATACGAGCTCCAGTACGGCGAATACGATGATATTGAAATCCCTGTGGTGACTGATTCCGAGGAAGATATGCCAGCCGAGACAGATGTCGAAGACGGCGTCGAGCTTACGGAAGACAAGGGCAAGGCGGTGTACAAGAAGAAGAAACGGAAAGGACCAAAGCGCCAGCATCGTCTTGTTCGCATTCGTGCTCTCCCAGACACCGAAGAAGCTGGAGTTATTGATGGCACGAAGGACCTCAAAGAACAAGTACAAAACCTCAAGCCTGTGCAGGAGGATGTTCTCGAGAGTGATGATAGTGAGGAGTGGTCTGATGGGGGTAATGAGTTTGTCAAGCAGAATATCGACTGGTCAAAGGTTAAGGGACGTCGCAAAGCTGCTGGTATCTCAAGAAACTTCAAGGCATACAAAATCAGAGGACGTGGTGGAAACAAGACCTGGGGTAAACGCTCAAAGGGCTACTGATTTCAATTATGAAGCCCTTGTCGGGCTTGTATTTATGATGCTTACGAATTAATCAACGGGACTAAAGTTCTAGACTTCTCTAAAGTAGATGTAAATGATCATTAGTACATTAGATGCTGTATTTATGCAAAACGTATCAAGTTCCAGAAGCTCTCAATGAGCAGTGAGCAACTGCAGCATACCCTCAATCTTCTGGGCTTCTCTAGCCTTCTCAACCTCCTGTTGCAACTTCTTCTGAAGTGTGTTCATAAGCTCCTCAAGAACAGTTGACTCTCCAATGGTGCTTCCATACATCTCAATGACAACTGCAATCCAGTCAGAAACGATGTTCACCGCACGGACATCCTCAATGGCCTTGATGGACCATGTTAGTAGCGGCTCCAGTGTAGACTCGTCACGTCCATAAAGTGATGCTCTCACTTTACCTCTCTTCTTCAACTCTTCAAGCACGGCAACGGTCAGCTCACGAGCTGTTCCTGGAACGAAAGCAGCATCGAGAGCCTCGGCCCATCTGAAGGCATTGAGGTGTTTCTCATACAGTCTGAGCTTCTTCGTTGGCTTTGGTTTGTCAGAGACAACTCTGTGTTCCTCCTCGCCATGGTATTCTGCACCTCTCATCATCTTCTTGAATGCATTCGACTTCTGCTGCTTGACTCCCTGTTTGACCTTTGGCTCGGTCTTTCTCGTCTTGATTGCAAGTGTACCAGATACAAGACCAGCGACGAAGTGCTTGGAGTTTGGAGAAACACCACAACTGAGAACACCACGACCGAACTTCCATCCAAACTTGACCTCCCAATTCACTGGGTCAAACACCTTGACATGTCCATCGATAGAACCAGCAAGGATACCACGATCGGATCCAGCTGGGGCCAGACATGTCACTGTCTTCTGGAAGTTACCCATCTCGTGAACCTGCTTTCCAGCAGTCATATCCCAGATCTTAACAGCTGGGCCACCAGCAGTGGCCATGCTTGTTGATGTGAGTGTGAGGATGTCTTCAACTGGTGCTTGTTGGTTAAACTTGGCCACTGCCTCTGATCCGAGACGGGCATCAAAGATTCTGATGAATCCATCGTAACAGCCAGTGACAACAAGGTTGGATCCTGGGATGAATGCTGCTGCTCTGATGTAGTCTTCGTGGTCGTCAAATGAGATGATTGGGTTCTGCGTATCGGAGAAGTCGTAGAGTCTTGCCACACGGTCATCGGATGCCGTAAGGAGCTGGGTGCGGAGTGTCGGGTGGAATTTGACGACATGGGTAGGATGTGTGGATGGCTTGAATGTTCTGATGAGTCCCTTGTCGCTGGTCTGGAACATTTGTACGAGACCAGATGCATCACCAGCCATGATAAGTCTGCCCTCCGGGTTGTATTCACCACAGTAAACTGTGTCTTTGAAACGGGAGTATGTCTGCACCACTTCACGTGTCTTTGATGAAAAGACATTGATTCTAGTGGATGAAGTCACTGCGAAATCATGGGGTGATACTGGGTTGAAGCAGATGTGACTGACGGCATTGGCCTCCTCCACCACTCGTGTGTTGGTGTATCCTCTCCAGAAACGCTGTTCGGGCGTCGTTTGAGCCGGGAGGACCGGATTTCTTGGAACATGCACTCTTTCCTTATTGCTTGACATCGTTACACGAGATAAGGACTTGCAATGTGTGCTAATACAGAACCAAAGACCAATCTTGAGCTCATCGCTTATGAGAGCCTACCAAAAAAATTTCACAATCGCGAGTGTTGCGCGTACCGGTTTGATACATCCGTACACCACCCTGGCAGGTCGGCCGGGGGAACGAAAACAGATCTGCCACATCAACACATTCGCCACTTTAAGAAGTCACTTCTCCGGGAGATTCATTACGAAACAGCAAGCCACAATGCCATTGACCAACGAGTCACTATGGGCTGCCCTCCCAAACACTGCACGGGCGCAGACGACGCATCTTTCCTACGACAAGAAGAGTGACAGGATCGCCTACGCCAGCGGCAAGTCCATCTTCATCAGAGACGTCGAGGACCCATCAAAGGCCATTCAGTACACCCAGCACACATACAACACCACCGTGGCCTCATTCTCCACATCGGGCTTCTACATGGCCTCCGGTGATGAGAGCGGAAACGTCAAGATCTGGGACACCATGGGCGAGGACCTCGTTCTCAAGGGTGAATACCAGATCATCAACGGCCGCATCAACGCCATTGCCTGGGACGCAGACTCCAACCGTGTCATTGCAGTCGGTAACGGTAAGGAGCGCTACGGTCATGCCTTCTCCTGGGACTCTGGTAACACTGTTGGTGAGATCTCGGGCCATTCCGCACAGATCAACTCCGTCGCCATCAGACCAGTGAGACCATACAGAGCTGCTACTGTTTCCGATGACTCTGCTCTTGTCTTCTACCATGGTCCACCTTTCAGATTCGAAGCTAGTGTCAGAGGAAACCACACCAACTTTGTCAGAGACGTGAAGTACTCCCCAGATGGTGCCTTCCTCGTATCGGTTGGTGCTGACAGAAACATCGTTGTCTACGACGGTAAGACTGGTGAGTTTGTTAAGAAGATTGGTGAAGGAAAGCATGATGGTGGTATCTTTGCCCTCTCCTGGGTTGACAATGAACAGTTTGTCACTTCTTCAGCCGATGCAACTGTCAAACTCTGGAATGTGAATTCTGGAGAGTTGCTCAAGTCATGGGGCTTTGAGAAGAAGTTGGAGAACCACCAGGTTGGTGTCATTGCTACAGAAAAGTATGTCATCTCTTTGTCATTCAATGGTGACTTGAACTACTGGACTGAGTCGTCTGAGGAACCAGTCAAGATTGTCAAGGGACACCAGAAATCCATCACCGCATCACTCGTCACCAAATCAGGCGAACTCTACACTGGCTCATACGACGGTAGAGTCAGCAAATGGGATGCCACCACTGGTGAGGCCACGTACGAGGCCGGTCATTCGAACTTGGTTGTTGGTCTCGTCGAAGGTTCTGGCTCCATCTACTCCGCTGGTTGGGATGACAAACTTCAGACTCTTGATGCGTCCAGAAGTATCGCAATCCCAGCACAGCCAAAGTCGATCTCATCTTCAGGAGACATTGTTGCAGTTCTCACAGAGGATGCCTTGATTGGTTACACATCTGGGTCTGAGTCATTCTCCACCAAACTCGCTACACCAGCCACTGCTGTCGGTGCCTCTGAGAAATACATTGCCGTTGGGTTCCAGAACAACAACGTCTCCGTGTTCTCCGCATCCTCCGGTGCCAAGGAGTTTGATCTTCCAGCAGGCCGTGCCTCTGCCTCATATATTACCTTCTCTCCAAACGGAACATACATTGCTGTCGGTGACGTGAGTGGCAAGATCATCTTGTACAACATTGAGACCAAATCCATTGAGACCTCGAGATGGGCATTCCACACCGGTCGTATCAACAGCATTGCATGGAACGCTGACAACAACCACGTTGTCTCCGGTGCATTGGACACAAACATCATCATCTACCAGGTTGACAAGCCAATGAAGAACATCAAATTCATGAACGCCCACAAGGATGGTGTCAACACCGTGCAGTGGTTGAAGGATGATGTTGTTGTTTCTGGTGGAAGTGACGCTACAGTCAAAACATGGAAAGTTACTTACTAGATGAAGTATGTATGAAGTTATACAATGCAGTTAAAAGAAATTATAGCCGTGAAGTCTATACCTATTGGAGTCGTGTGTTGTAGATGCAACAGAATTTGTTTGGGGTCATAAGAAAAATGTATGGGGTCATTAACGTTTGCGCTCCTTCTTGAACTTGTACGCTGTTCTTCCAGCTGCATCTGTGATTTTCGTTTTGTTTCCTTTCTTCATACCTTCACGTTGAATGTCCATGCGCTCTTCAACCTCCTTGAGCTCTTGTTGTCTCTTGAGATGTTCCTGGAGTTGAGAGAACTTCTTGATCTTCTTCTTGTCGAGTGAAGCCTTGACCTCGTCCTGTTCCATCTCGGGCACAAGTGCTCTGTTTGTTTCTAGCTGGTTGAGCCTCAGTCTGTTCTCTCTTGATGAAACCAAGTTCTTATCTGTTCCAAAGTGTTCGGCAGCGCTAAAGTTCTCTTTCTCCTTCACATCATTAACGAAAACTGTGTGCTTTCCTGAAGACTGGAAAATCAAGTTCTTTTGAATCTTATCAATCTTCTTCAGCTCTTCTGAACGCAGCGTCTTGATGTATGTGGAATCCTGTGTCTTGAGGAGTTTGACCTGGTCTGTGGAGAGCACCTCCGTGTCTCTTTCCGAGATGAGAATGCCACGTTCATCCGTGCGCTTGTTGACCATCGCATGGTAGTATTCATCTGGATTTCTCTCTGTGATCTTGGCCTTCAACTGCTTCAGCGTCGTCTGCTTCTTGTGGTAATCACGGGCACGTAGTTGATAGTCCTTCTTCTTCTCCAGAAGACCGAACTTCTTACGCTCACCCGGCTGGGCACGCTCACGATGCTGTTTCTTCTGAACGTTGTGTACAAGTTTTGCCATTGTGTTTTCAGTTCTGTTCACTGGATAACCGTATTCTCAGTGCCAATCTGCGCTTGTATTGTGCTGTTCGAAGTTGATTTGGCGATGAGCTCAAGGCGCAACAGAAGAAAAAAAATTCTTGGTCTCATAACCTTTCCGCTTTCGGAGGTCGCGACAGGAGAGATGATAAAGAACTGAATCAGGAACTCTCTTGGCCGCTTGCTTTGGGGATTTAACGAGCAGATTCAGAGGTTTCATTACTAATAATCCTCCCAGATCTCCTCATCGAATCATGAGAAGCAACAACCCATTCGCACAAGAAGCTGAAGCGGAGATGCTTGCCCAAGCAACAGGCTCTACCACTGGAACGCCGACTCTACCGCAAAGGCCAGCAGATCCATCAATTCTCGAGACTGAAACGATCAATACACCTTCCTCGGCCACTCCATCAATCCCAGAGATCAGAATTGAATCCCAACCACCAACTCAGCGAAATTCGATGCCAACCCACAGCATCCCCACACCCGATGATATTCCACCCGAAGCACCACCTGCCTACTCTGAGATCGATCCACACCCATCACCGATTCCATCTGCCCCTGGATCACCTCTCATATCAGCAACCCAGCTTGGTGAGCGTCCACCTCCTACCCCGCCCCGTCCTGTGAGTCCTGTAGTGGGATACCAGCGACCACCAGCACCTCCGCCTCTTCACCTTGACACTTCGTACCAGCCTCCAATGGGACCTCCGCCAACCATGTACCAGCCACCATCAGGGCCACCACCTCAGAACTTGGCACCAACATCACCTTTATTACCTCCAAGACCTGTGAGTCCGAGATTACCCCCAAGACCTAACTCAAGCCAGTTTCCTGGAAGGGCAGGTGTCACGTACGGAGGCCAATCAAGACCGCCGCTTCCACAAAGAAGGAGCTAAGCTGGTGGTGGTACAAATCTGCGACAAATCGAAGGCCTTTACTGGATATTATACGGAGAGCTTTGAATGATCCTGTAGTAACCACAGCTGTTGGAATAGTGCGCAGCTCTTCCTCTTCAGTAGCGGTAGGGCTCGCGATCGAACCCGACAAAAGATCGATGAGTCCCTTCACTTGAGAGTTGAACCATCAACTTCAGCCACCACAGTCTACAACAACACCGCAGTTATCATACACGAGTCCCTCATGAGCTTGTCGTTTTCATTTCCACAGTTCCCGCAGTTCACTATCAACATCCACAAGTTCTCGTCCGTGAGCAACACCGCCACGATCAAGACGAACCTGCTGGCCGGTGAGCCAGCATACAACTTTGCATTCATCAACGCTGCAACAGTCATATCCCTCGAGCAACTCAGTGCAGCACTCTACCGTGCTATTCTTGATTATACAGGGGACAAGATCCGCACGAGAACGTTACATTCAGAGTGCATCTTTGCCCTCTCGCCGACACAGAACATCATGGATGCCCTTAGACGATTCGGTATCCAGGATGACAGCCAAGATTTGATAGTGGTAAAGGTCATCGAGGAAGGAAAGGATGAAGCAGAATATGACCTGGGTGTTGTTGAAGGAACGGAAGTCTCTGTTACAGATGAAGAGTTCGAGAAGTCAGCAAATGTTGCGGTGATCAAGAAAGTAAGTACCTAAAGAGCCTACGACATCACAAAGTTTCATTACTAACGTTAATTTCCAAGAACTATAAGATCCAATCGGAAGATGCAAAGGTCATGACAAGACAGATTGTGGGTGCCATCCAACTTAGGGGACATTAATTCGAAGACACAGGTGGTGCAGCTCTCTCCTTTTCAATGAAGCAGTTCAGACCAATAAATGCCTCACTCAGTACACGCTCGTAAACCTCTGCAGCATTGAATCCACCAGCCACGTAGTCCTTCTTCGCAACGAGCTCGTCGATGAATGGGTCGAAGTACTTCTCGCGTGTCTTCCACTGTTTCTTCGTTATGCGGTCACCATTAAATGGAGTGAATGGTGCGGTGATCTTGGTTGGTGCTTCTGTTTTTGGTGCGTTGGCAGCTCTGAGGCCTTCGAGTTGCTGATTGAGTCTTCTGCGACGAGCGGAAGAGCGCTTGAGTGCTGATGTCTTGGCTTCTTCGAGTGCTTGTGTTGCATCGTCACTGGTGGATAACTTGTCAAGAAGACCCTTCTTAGTCTCTTCCCAATCACGTTTGTCTTCGAGCTCTGCTTCGTTCTCCAGAAGACGTCTCTTGACTTTGAGTTCCTGCTCCAGTTCTTCACGTCTCTTGAATTCTTCTTGCTCATTTTCTCTGTTTTTGTTGTTCTCTTCGATCTTCTTCTTGTTATTCTCCTCGTATGCCTTCAAGCGCTTCTCCGTTTCTTCGACATCGACAGAGTTGACCAAATTGAAGACGATTTCTTCAACCTCCTCCAAATACTTGTTGTAATCATCCAAATCTTCAAAGTCTTCAGAAGTTTTGTTAAAAACTTGATTGACTCTCTTCCGTACATCGATTTCTCTCTCCACGCCAATGTCGTCGAATATCTGTGTCTTGAACTTGTTCTTTCTTAACACCTTGCCACATCTTGGATATGGACAAGGAGCTGGGCCCATCGAGAAGATACGATCAACACATGACTCACACATCTTGTGGTAGCACTCTGGGTTCACCAGAAACTTCATGTCTGGGGACAAGTATCGATCAGTCTTACAAATCGGACACATGTCCTGCTGTCGGTCTTCTGCAATTGTAGCGGTTAGCGAGTTTCCCAGGAGTGTCCTGTTGAATGTTTGCATACCTAGCTCCACCATAGTGACGTGTAAATGTCTGTAATGAAGTTGGGTGAGCTATCCCTACTGTCATGACATGATCAAGTCATGTTGAAATATGGAAATTGCCACTGACCTTATCCTACGCGGCGAAAAATTGGAGATTTAGTCAACATTATAGTTGTCACAGTGTGGCAAACGCAGCAAGGCAACCTACCAAATCTGTTCCTCGTGGCCCAATGGTCACGGCGTCTGGCTACGATTTAAGTAGTTACTTCTGAAACCAGAAGATTCCAGGTTCGAGTCCTGGCGGGGAAGATTTTTTTTCAATTCGCGCTTTTCAAAACACCCGGACACCAGGCTGCTTATCGAAATTCTGTGGAGGAGGAGAGGAGAACAACCTGTCACAGCGTCAATCAACAGATACAACCACCACCGCGCATCGCCTGCCTGTCTTTCTCATTAATCCCGTCTGCTCCTCTATCACTTTACCCAGATCCCTTGCGTACGGCTACACACCACTCATACCACCACCGAAGCGCCGCGATGGATCCAGACACTGACGTGTTTGCCTTGCCACCATACTTGCTAAAGACACCATATGGAGAGAACCTACAGAAGCAGATGGTGAAGCCCACGCCATCGAGACAGGAGCTCACACAGACAACACGACTCTCTACAACAGGTGTGCTTGGCAATATGCCTGGAAGATACAATGATCCAGAGTACAGCCAGGCAATCATGTCCATGCTGTCTTCATCACAGATAGCTCTGAACACCGACCCCCGCCGCCGTTCCACTGCTGAAACCAGCTCCTCTCAAAACCACCGTAATCGCTCCCTGTCACCTGTTGCACGGGAGACTCCAGACCTGAGCAGCATACATTACAACCACGATGATCTTGACCCCATGGACATCGACGACGAGGACGACGAACAAGTTGACGATGATGGGGAAGAAGTTCTGAACATCGAGGACGCCGTGGTGCAAGAAACGATGCTTGCGAGAAGGGGCAGCAGTTTCCGCTCTCGCACTGGCAGCAGAGGAGGCTTGGGGTTGAACACTTTCAAGTATCCGCTCCCACTCAAGTGGACCCCGGGATCCAGCACACAGCTACTCATCTCGGAAGAAGGACTTGGTTTGAAGGTTGAGTCTGTACGCACTCATTCTGCATCCTCCATGGGTAAAGTCTATGACTACCACAGCACGAAGGCTGATGCGGTTGTTCCTGTCACTAGTGGAATTTTCTACTACGAAGTCATGGTCATGTCTGCTACGAACAACAACAACAAGGGCTGTTGTGACATTTCTCTGGGATTCATGCACTCCGCAGCATCGTCCATCACCAAAATGGCTGGTCTGGAAACTGGAACATATGGCTTCAATGGACACGATGGAAGCACTACGGCAAATCAAACGGTTACAAGAAGATACAACCGCAAGTTTGGACAGGGAGACGTGATTGGATGTGGTGTGAACTTCAGCACCAAGCAGATCTTCTACACCAAGAACGCTGTGTACTTGGGTCCAGCATTCAAGGACATCAATAAGTCATTGATTCCAATCATCAGCATGAAGGCTGGTAACTCTGTCATTACGAACTTTGGTATGACCCCATTCGTGTTTGACATTGAAGGATACATTGACCAGGAGAAGTTGAAGGTTTCACAAAAAGTGTTTGATTACACGTCCTCAGGTCACATCGCTAGTGGCTCCACTGCTGCTGATCCTACGAGCGATTTGGATATGAGAATCAACACGAAGACAGACAAGGATATCCCTGCACTCATGCAGAAGCTCGTCTCTTCATATTTTGACCACCTGGGATACGTTGACATCTCGAAGACATTCGCTGATGAGGTCAAGAAGGAACGCTTGGACACCGGCACTGGTGGTGGATCTCCATCAGGCTCAGATTCATCCATGGCTGACCAAGATGAGAATGCGGAGGAGTCGCTGCTGAAAATTCGCCAGAAGATCCGGAAATGCCTGCTTGATGGTGATGTCGACGCTGCTATAAATCTCACAGAGGCTCACTTCCCACGCGTCTTTGACCAACATGAGGAGATCTTGTTCAAGTTGTACTGCAACAAGTTCATCCAGTTGATCAAGCGCGCCAACATCAGCGAGGCGGTTGAGTTCGGACAGAGCCTCATGGAGAAATACAGCTCCAATGCCGAGTATCAGGAATTCCTGGGTGATATCTTCAGTTTGCTGGGTTATGAGAAGCCGGAACTTTCCGAGTTTGGATACTTGTTGAAAGAGGATGAGATCTTGAAGATTTGTGACGAGTTGAACTCTGAGATTCTCAAGAGTTTGGGCAAGTCCAGTGTATCTGATTTGGAGAGATTGGTGAGACACACAAAGGCTCTGCTGAAGGTGTGTTCTGAGAAGGGACAGCTGGATACCCTCTTGTTGACGAATGAAGACTTCGGTCTATGAAGTACTTATGATCAGGTACGCTTGCTACGTCTGTTTAACTATTGTGATGGCTCATGAATTGGGATAATTATACGCATATTTCTGATGATATCAACTCTTCTGTAGAGCCTCCATGATCTTCTCGTGCATATGGTCACTCAGAACTGGTGGGCCGTGCTCCGTGACGATGTGGTAGAGGTTGTTGCTCTCATAGCTGTCAGGAACAATCTCGCCTTTGTCGCCCACTCGGACAAATCCAAAGAGGTCTTCAGTGTCTGGCACTCTTTGGTACTCTGGAACCTTTCTCAAGTCAAAGATTGGCATGTACTCTCCCGAGTAGTGCGACGATTCGACAAGGTATGTGAAGTCATCCTTGATGCTTGCTGCGATCGTAGAGTTGAGGAGCTTGAGGAAAGATTTGTTCTCTTTGAAGTTCTGTGGGACGATCTTGTCCTCTGAAGGTGAAGCCAAGTATGCTGTTCCAATGTTTTCATGGGCTGGATCGTCAGAGAAGGACACAGTGTAGGCATCCGGAGAGCTTTGGACCTTGTGGAGGAAGAGCTGCTTCTGGTGGGGGTAGTTGAGGGAGGTTGTCAGCGAGCGTAGGAGAAGTTTCTGTGGTGCTCTTGTCAACAGTGGTGATCTCAAGGTTCTCGTCAACATGTTGACTAGTCTCTGCTTCAAGTTAGTCAGTATCGGAACTTCTATTGGTTGAGCGAGACTCAAGTTTTGCATGTGCGGAGTCGTTCGACTTTTGTACTTGGTCGCGGTCCAAGTGTGGGGTAGGCTGCATTACGGCAACGTTGGTACGTCACGACGCTGCCTTGTCTCAACGTCACCGTTTCTCTCGATTGTATGTTGCCATCTCTAGCTGCTGGTGTGATTACACGTTAATATTCTTTAGTTTGTACTGTATACAGGATCTCATGCGACTCTCACTTCTCCACTTGCTCCGGGTGGTGCTTCATCAACAGCTCCGTCTCCTTCTTCTTCTCCAGCGTCTCCTTGGTCTGCGCATCAACGACCTCCTCCGACATTTCCTCTTCGAGGTCCAAGTTCTCCTGAATGTTCCAAAGCTCAGCATAGAGCGAGTCTGGGTTCTGGAGCAACGACTGGTGTGTTCCCTCCTCTCTCACTTTACCCTTGTCCAGGACGATAATCTTATCAGAATCGGCAACTGTTCTCAATCTGTGTGCAATGGACACATTTGTAGACTGATGTTCCTTGAAGATGGATCTCATGGTCTTCAACAACGACTGTTCAGTATGTGTATCCAAAGCAGATGTAGCCTCGTCAAAGAATGTGATTGGAGCACGCTTGAGCAACAAACGAGCAATGGCGAGACGTTGTTTCTCTCCACCTGAAATCATCATACCTCTCTCACCAACGATAGTGCTCAATCCATCTGGCAATGCTTCGATGAGTTTGTCGAGCTGGGCCTCTTGGATCACACGCTGGACTTCCTCGTCGGATGCAGACAAGTTTCCATAACGGACATTCTCAATAATTGTGTCGTTGAACAGAGGTGTATCCTGTGGAACAACACCAACTGCCCGACGAAGAGATTGAAGGTCCACATCACGAACATCCTGGCCATCAATGAGGATGCGGCCCGATTGGATGTCGTAGAATCTGAAGACAAGTCTGAGGATGGTGGACTTACCAGATCCAGATGGACCAACAATAGCAACCTTCTCGCCTCCTGGGATCACAAAGTTTGCATTGCTCAAGATTGGACGGTCTGGATGGTATCCGAATGTGACGTTCTCGAAGCGGATCTCTCCCTTGGTGAGCATCAATGGTGGGGCATTCTCCTTGCTCTTGATCAACACTTGGTTCTTCTGGAGCTTGAACAGCGTCTCCATATCCAGAAGAGACTGCTTGAGTTCTCTGTAGACAGATCCCAAGAAGTTGAGTGGCACGGACAGTTGGAAGACAAGTTGGTTGATCAACACGAGGTCACCAACTGTGAGAGCGCCCTGTGCGACTCCATTGGCGGCCATGTACATCATTGCGGTGAGTGCTGAGGTGAAGATGAGGTTCTGTCCAGAGTTGAGGAATGCAAGAGATGTGGCAATCTTGATGGAGTAATCCTGATATTTTCTCAACGCAGTATCGTACTTGGATGCCTGGTAAGCCTCGTTGTTGAAGTACTTTACACTCTCAAAGTTGATCAAGGAGTCCAGTGCAACACTAGCGGCCTGGTTGTCAGCTGCATTGGCTTTTCTTCTGAATCCAGTTCTCCATGCCGTAGTCTTAATGGTAAAGATGGAGTATGCTGCCATGGTCAGGAGTGTCACTGCTGCAAAGGAGGCACCATAGTTGTAAGTCAAGATACCACTGACGACAGAAATCTCGAAGGTGATAGGGAGAATATGGAACACCATTGCGGTCAGAACATAAGAGATACCCTTAGTACCTCTATCAATGGCTCTGGTCAATCCACCGGTCTGTCTCGAGAGGTGGAATCCAAGGTCAAGGTTGAGCAAATGGACGAATGTGTTGTGCGCAACCTTACGGATAGCGCTCTGGGCGACTGTGGCAAAGATGGCGTTTCTCAGCTCTCCAAAGAGCACAGCACCAAATCTTGCACCTCCATACGCCAGGATCGTAGCACCAATGACTGCAGAGACTGTGCCCACTTCACCGACCCAATCGATGTTCATGCCATCAATGATGGACTTGAAGTAGAACGGCACTTGGACGTTGAGCACCTTTGCGAGGATCAGGAACGCCAGGGCACAAACGACACGCACCTTGAAAGAGAACTTATTCTTGGGCCACAGGTAGGCCAACAGATCACGGATGATCTTGAGCTGCGAGAGATTCTCCTCCCTGGCGGATGGCAACGCGTGATCCGGGTCCTTTGCGGGTGTCGTCTTCTGTGCGGCTGGCTTGGGCGTCTTTTCAGGGGCCTTGAGTGATTTGGTGGTGGATAGTAGTCTGTTGGAGACAAATGTATTCTTGGACAGCACTGGATTGGAGGTGAAGGTCCATTGTACGGGCTTGGGTGTCGTCTTAAGTCCTCGTGACAAATACAAAAGACTGCTGTGTGAGCGGAGGATCCGTACTGATGAGCCCAGGGGGAAAGCTGGACGTGCCAGTGGCCTGAGGCTGCTCACTGGACGCATCTGAATGTGTGTGTTTAAAACTGAATTGAACGGTTGTCCTGAGCTCCGAATTGGCGGGTTTGTGCGAGAGAAGTCAAGCTGTTCGATGGAGGTTTTGCGAACTCGGCGACCGACTCGCGATGGAGTGTCCCTACCGTGTCAGATGACCTCGCGTAATCAACCTTTTGAGGCTACTAGAAGCGAGTTTACATGCTTATATGTGCTTCATTTCGTTGATACATACCTGATAGTGTCCAGAGAGATGTATGAACTCCTCTAATGGAGCGCAGCGCGTTGTTCCTGTCATCAAGCCTCAGATGTGAGGTCGGCCTGTTATTCCGATGACCCGTGAAATGAGTGTGGCTCCCAGTCGATGGGTCTTGTCATCTCTATCAGAAGTTCATGTTGGCTTCATGAGACGCATAATCCAGATAGTCTCATTGCCAGAGTCTCCACCAGCTCTTGGACTTCTGCTGCTCTGCCTCCTTCTCCTCAATCTTCTTGAGCTCCTCGTTGATTCTCACCTCCATCACCTTGAGTTTCTCTTCTCTCTCAAGGTCGAGTGCGTAGTTGTACAGAGCGATACCAAGTGCAATGAAGATGATTCCACCACCAAGCCCACTGAGCACGAGCGTTGATGTGGTCTTCTGTGCCTTATCGGAGCGTGGGCCCCAGTTGCCGAAGTAGATGTAGTACAGCGCCTTCTTCTCCGGTAATGTCAGCTCGTTCCAATCACGTTCTGCGCGCTCGCTGAGGTATTCGATGACATCTGCTTGGTCGAGTTCTTTCATCTTGGGCCATCTCTGTTCCAGGTTTCTCAGATCTGGAGCAACGTTCTGTGTGGCATCAAGTGTTGAGGAGAAGTGACGAGCGTGTAGCGATGACGGAGCAGCCACTGTGCGTGTGAGTTGCGGGAGAGAGAGTAGTGTGCGGGATGTGTATGTTCTCAGCATTGTAATATGTTTGGGTGCCTCGAATGTGTGTGAATATCAGCGTGTTGAGGCTGTTGTTTCTCCACAATTAAACAGTTGAAGGTCCATAAAACATTTCCCGCGAGCCAGGGCTGCTTTTTTTTTTGGCGGCACGATGATTCGTGTACAACTTTGTCACAACTTCTGAGTTTACCAACAGCCAAAAGCAAATCTAAATTGTCCATTCTGGGTAATTGAAGTGGCCCAGTCTCTTGGCCTTACATTCAACGCATACACTTTCTGCTCAATGTCCTCATCTCACGTCTCGATTGCCGTAAGTTGACACACACAGACATCCCCACGGGCTCCACTAACACAACCTCTCCCCAGTCAGAATACAACTCGGCTCCTGTCTGGAAGGCACCAGTCCAGGCCCAAAGTAATGAGTTCCTGGCCGTGAACACGCTTGGTCTCAGTAAGTCGCCCTCACCGAAAGCATCCATTTGAGCAATGTGCTAACAACCCACCAGGTCTGTTCCTCCTCTCACTGGCATTCCTCAGCGAAAAGACCACACTCGCAGGAAACGTGAAGTACATCATTTTCTGTGCTGCCGCCTCCTTGTCTCTTGGATTTGGGCTCGTGTTCGCCTCTGACTTCGTTGGCGTCTATGTTTGAAAGCTGGTCTTTTTAATGACGACGATTGATGTTGAAGAGCTATCCGCGTAGCCAACTCCGCTTCTACAAGAGATCACTGAAGGTCACAAACTTTCATGCATTCCAAGCTCACGTCTTGGGTGACAAGCAAGCTGTGACCAATTTCGAATAATCGATATCAGATGTGCAAGGGAAGATGGCAAAGTCCTTAACACGTCCTTAAAACGTCGGCCTTAACACCTTAACACGTCTATAGATTGACTCCCAGCGCGATTCCAGCATCCTCTGGCCATTCTGCCAACTGGAGACTAGCTGCCAAAAGCTGGGATTGATTCAGCTGCGCCACGTCGTTGAAACCGAAGTGTATGGCCGCTGTGTGAAATCGCTCCAATGATGCCTTCAACGTTATGATGGGCATCGTCTTTGTGGCACGGATAACGTCATGAGCTCTTCGGTGACCAGAAGGGAGCGGGAAGCGAACACCGAAAAGCCACAGATCGCAGTCTTGGTTCTATTTGAATAGAATCGAGGGAGCTGATCATGTCTTTTAACGATGGCGGTGTAACGGGCTTGGGTCCAGCTAAAGAGGCTGTTACCGACTAAGATGTGCGCCATCATGCTGTACGCTAGAACCGAGAATTAATTAGCCTACGTACGACACCAGCGCCTGTTGAAGCACAACATCTACACACATCACACATCAGGACCTCATTTCCAACCGTTGATGCCATCATGAATCATGATCATCATGTAACGGCTCCATACAACTTGAACTGACCCCAGAATCTCGCGAGCCTGACACAATTTCCCGGGCAACTATGACGTAGCCGAACGTTCGGCAACGCGATTTCTCCTTCTCCGGAAGCACGTCGTGTGAGTGTTGCTCGTGTGTTTACGATTGTTATTGTTGTGTTGACTCTGATTCATGTTTAGACCTTAGGCTGTGAGCTTCTTCGATCAGTATACAGACTACCACGTGGGTGAGCCTGCATCCTCTTGGCCCATTAACTGTCTCTCTCTCTCTTCCCTGGGGATATTGGCTCTTTGCCGGCTCTCAGGCTCTCAGTCTCTATCGCCATATCTCTGAGTAATCGCGAAGCTTCTTGTCCTCGGCTTCCTGGTGTGTTGTTCGTGCCAAGAATAGACCAAATACAGTCAAGACTCAACTTGAATTCGTTGCAAAGTGGAGAGAGAATCGAGATCATGCTCATGGGGCAGTGCTCGTTTCTTTTTCCGGGTTACGTGGCGTCCTTTTGGGGGTCTTATTGGTGGGATTTATTGTGTATATTCGTTATTAGTGAGCATTTTGGACTATATTAATCGTATATATCAACTTCAGATGATCCTCACTCAGATTTCCCCACCCATTTGCGGTTCTTTTGTCTCAGAAATACACGTGCGGACCAAGAAATTCGGTGGTGTTGCCCGAACCAGGCGTCTTGGGCTCTTGGTATCGCAATCATGGCGTTTAAAGTGGGGGTAAGTTTGGTTATGTTTGGAACTAATGATTCTAGTGCTACTATATGTCCATGGGTGGTATCTCAGCCCTCCCCATATGCCAATCATGGAGTCCGTTCTCTGCTTTATCGCCGCCTTTTCGACGCGTCTCTCGCACTAAAATTTGTGTCAAGTTTCTCGACGACAACTACATCAACTTCACTGCCAAGAGCGCAGCGGTCACAAGTCTCCAAACTCAGAGTTGCCGTGTCTCTTTTGTCTTTTGTCTTTTTGTCCGCTCTTGGCCTCCTTATCAGCCTACAGTGACACTATATAAAGGCCACCATGTCCCCGCATCCTTTGCTACCCACGTGACTGGGGCTCTCCTTTCTCCCTTCTCCATCAACAACTACTATGCCTTCCAATGAAGCCAAGCTGAACCACTCGGCCACAGTCAACTCAGGCGACTCCGTACTGCTCCACGACCTCGAGCACTACCGTCTGCCTGTCGACCAGGTGGAGTACATCTACAGAACCAACAAGCTCGAGGGCCTCTCCTCCTCCGAAGCCGATGCCAGACTCAAGGAGCACGGCGAGAACACATTGGGCGATGACCAGAAGATCTCACTGGCCTCCATCATCATGCACCAGACATTCAACGCCATGATTCTCATCCTCATCATCTCCATGGTGATCTGTCTCGCAATCAAGGACTGGATCTCCGGTGGCGTCATCGCATTCGTTGTGTTCATCAACATCGCCATCGGGTCCTACCAGGAGTATAAGGCCTCGATGACCATGAACTCACTCAAGTCTCTCTCCTCACCAACTGCACATGTGTACAGAAACGGTGAGCTCCAGACCGTTCCAACCAAGTTTGTCGTCCCAGGTGACATCGTCGTTGTCAAAGTTGGTGACACCATCCCTGCTGACCTGAGAATCTTTGAGTGCCTCAACTTTGAGACTGATGAGGCCTTGCTCACAGGTGAGTCACTTCCAGTTGAGAAGAAACAGGATGTCATCTATGAGGACTTCGTTGGTGTTGGCGACCGCTTGAACATGGCCTACTCTTCCTCGGTTGTCACTAAGGGCCGTGCCACTGGTATTGTCGTCAAGACTGGTCTTCACACCGAGATTGGTGAGATTGCTCAGTCTCTCAAGGGTACCAAGCGCTCTCTCAAGCCTGGTGAAGACACTTCCACTTTCAAACACTTGGTTGATCTTTCCAAACATGCTATTGGATCCTTCCTCGGAACCACCGTTGGTACTCCACTCCACAGAAAGCTGTCCAAACTTGCCATCCTGCTCTTCTTCATCGCAGTCATCTTTGCCATCATCGTCATGGGCTCCCAAGAGATGAAGGTTTCCAACGAAGTTGCCATCTACGCCATTTGTGTCGCCGTCTCCATGATCCCATCCTCCCTCGTTGTCGTGCTCACCATCACCATGTCCGTCGGCGCTAAGGTGATGTCCACCAAAAACGTCATCGTGAGAAAGCTGGACTCCCTTGAGGCTCTCGGCTCCATCAATGACATCTGCTCCGATAAGACAGGTACCCTCACCCAGGGTAAGATGATCCTCAAGGCTGCTTGGGTTGCTTCTGTGGGCACTTTCCAGGTCGAGAACGCCAACGAGCCATTCAACCCAACTGTTGGTGAAATCACGTTCCAACCACACTCTCCACAGGCTCTTGCTGAAGAGGAAATCTCTGAGAAGACCGACTTGTCTACTGGCTCCCAGAATTCACTCTACCAGAAGTGGTTGCTTGCCTCTACGCTCGCCAACATTGCCGTTGTCTTCCAGGATGAGTCCAAGGAGTGGAAGGCCCATGGGGATCCTACTGAGATTGCCATCCAGGTGTTTGCCCACAGAAACGACTGTGCCAGAGAAAAGTTCACTGAGGGCTCTGATCCTCAGTATGTCCACTTGAATGAGTTCCCATTCGACTCCACTGTCAAGAAGATGTCCACTGTCTACGCCAACAAGTCTGATGAGACTTCCAACTATGTCTTCACCAAAGGTGCCGTTGAGAGAGTCCTGACCTCCTGCACACACTGGTATGTCAATGGAGAGCTCACCCCACTCACTGCCGAAGACATCACCACGATCGAGGCCAACATGAACACGCTCTCCTCCGATGGTCTTCGCGTCCTCTCCTTCGCACACAAGACCGTTCCAAAGTCCTTCGACATCAACTCCAGAGAATCCGTCGAGTCAGACCTCACATTCCTCGGCCTCGTCGGCATCTACGACCCACCTCGTCTCGAGTCCCGTGCTGCTGTCAAGAAGTGTCACAAGGCCGGCATCTCAGTACACATGCTCACCGGCGACCACCCAGGAACTGCCCGTGCCATTGCGGCTGATGTTGGAATCATCCCACACAACTTGTATCACTACGCCCCAGATGTTGTCAACTCGATGGTGATGACAGCCCAGCAGTTTGATGATCTGTCCGAGGACGAGATTGATGCTCTCCCAGTGCTTCCCCTCGTCATTGCCCGCTGTTCGCCAAAGACCAAGGTGAGAATGATCGAGGCTCTCCACAGACGCTCCAAGTTCTGCGCCATGACTGGTGATGGTGTCAACGACTCTCCATCCTTGAAGAAGGCCGACGTGGGTATCGCCATGGGCATTGCCGGCTCCGATGTGGCCAAGGATGCTGCTGATATCGTGCTCTCTGATGACAACTTTGCCTCCATCATCAACGGTATCGAGGAGGGAAGAAGAATGAATGACAACATCCAGAAGTTTGTCCTCCAGTTGCTCGCTGAGAACGTGGCGCAGGCCCTCTACCTCATGATTGGCCTCGTGTTCAAGGACTCTGATGGTCTCTCCGTGTTCCCGTTGTCCCCAGTCGAGGTGTTGTGGATCATCGTCGTCACGTCGTGCTTCCCTGCTATGGGTCTCGGTGTTGAGGCTGCTCGTCCTGATATCATGGAGCAGGATCCAAAGCCAACGAAGGAGTCCGTCTTCTCTTGGGAGATGCTCTTCGATCTCTTCATCTATGGCGTTTGGATGGCTGTCTGCTGCTTGGCCACCTTCTGCATCTGCATCTATGCCTTTGGCGCTGGTGAGCTCGGTGTTCAGTGCAACCAGGACTACTCTGACTCATGTTACTACGTTTTCCGCTCCCGTTCTGCTTCATTCGCCACTATGACCTGGTGTGCTCTTATCCTGGCCTGGGAGGTGATTGACATGAGACGCTCTCTGTTTGCCATGAAGCCGGACTCTGAGACCCCGTGGACACAGGTCTTCAAGGATGTTTGGTCCAACCAGTTCCTGTTCTGGTCCATCATTGGGGGCTTCGTGTCATGCTTCCCGGTTGTGTACATCCCAGTCATCAACAAGAAGGTGTTCATGCATTCTCCTATTGGTAAGGAGTGGGGTGTTGCCGTGGCGCTCACGCTGGCCTTCTGGATCGGATGTGAGGTTTACAAGGTTTTCAAGAGACTCTACTTCAGAAAGGAGATTGCACACAACCCAGAGCACGAGTTGGAAAGAAAGAACCCGTTCGAGAAGTATGTCTCTTTCTCTAGAGCAAACACCGCACAGGTTTGATGAGATGATGATCTCTATCTAGCTTCTTGCACTTTGTATAATGCTGTAACTTTGATTTTATTTTTAATGTATTCTAATTACAATTGTATTGTATCACTTCTCTCTCAAGAAATCAATCACCTGTTTGTCGTAGTCCTCATGGTTGTCAAGGAACACGTTATGACCAGCGTCCCTGATCACGGAGAACGCAACAGGCACTCCACTGTTCTCGATCTCCTTGTACAGCTGGTATCCTGCCTGCTGATTCATCCAGTCATAACTTCCATACATGATCGACGTCGGGACCTTCAACTGATTAGCTCTGTCGAGAATCGGGTTCCGTGAGAGGATCTGGTTTGTCAGCATCACCTTGAGGTTTCTGAATGCGTTGTTGCGTTGATGGAAGAGTGCAATGGTGTACTTCACGAGGAGCTTGACCTGCTCATCATGGCTGGATCCTCTGGAGTATCTCATACTCAGGTATTTGGAGATGAGCTGGACACCAAATGGTCCGAGTGCCTTGGTGATGTTGAACCCGAGCGCTGCGATTGGTCTTGGGGCAAATGGTGGACGGTAGTAGTTTGGTGAGGCTGGGTTGTCTGTGATGATTCCTGTTGACTCTTTATTGTTCACTGAAAAGATGTTGCGCTCGACTCCAGCTGGTGAGCACAGAACCAACTTGTTCACTCTCTCCGGGTATCTCAGGGCATACTTGAAAGACATGAGTGCTCCAAATGAATGGCTCACAAGGTTGATTTTGTCAAACCCCCGCTCCTGTCTCCACTGCTCAAACGACTCAACATAGTAGTTTTCAACCTTCTCAATCTGCTCCTTGTTTTTCTCCTTGTTCTGGGATATCTTGAATCGTGAGATTTCCCCACGGTTGCCCTTGTCCTTAGTTAACTCCAAGTCTTGTTTGACGGCACACACCTTGAGTGGTCTCCTCTCGCTGAGCCCAGTGTCTGGGAAGTCAATGGCGTACAAGTTCTTCACTGAGCGACTCAGAGCCGGGAAGTTGCGGTGGTAGAGAATTCCAGCAGCTGCGTGGCCATGAACCAGAAGTGTCGGGGTGTTGATGGTTCGCTCACCAGTCGCAGACATGTGGAACTCGTGGAGGCCGGCGACTGTGGTGCGCTCCAGCTTGACGTCACTGGGGAGATCAATTGTGTTAACAATGGCATCTTCGTAGTTCTGAAGTAGTTTGGAAGTCGGAGTTGTCAGCCAGTGCCAGAAGAAAGAGGCACTCTGGCCCAGAGTTAGATCGTTGCGGCTTCCCGGGGCTGCTCTGATCTTGTCCACGAGCGATTTCTGGCGCTGTAAAGACAGGAATGACGAGAACAGTCGTCTCTGTGCAATTACAGAGATTGTCTGTGTCCTTGAGTACATTCTGTAGGCCTTGTGGGGTGTAAAAGCCTGCCAGGCACTGCCATTGAGCTGTTTGTGTGGGTGGCGACAGCGCGAGTGAAATCAAAACATTCGGCAGCTGAGGCAACTTCTCAACAACCAACAACTTCACCAAACCACCAACAAATCATCGACAAATCAGCTGAATATGAGCGCATTAAGAACACGTGGAGGAGATGGAACTTCCACCGTGGATTATGAGTCACAGCCACAGCCACAGAGAACGCTTCACCTACGCGGATCTGAAGAACCAGAAGAGCAGAAGCCAAGACGCAACAGAGTTCGCTGGGTAGACGGCACTGTGGATAACGAGCACATGAACAAGAAGAAGTCGAAGATATGCTGCATCTTTCATCCACAGCGTGACTTTGACGATGAAGACTGCTCCTGCGACTCCGACTCATCATCTTCATCATCGAGCTCGTCAAGTTCATCAGAGTCAGAAGGGGAGAACGGCAAGAGAGACAACAGCCAGAGGAAGAAGAAGAAGGCACTCAAGAAGCTTCCAAGCCCGAATTCCTACGAGGTGCAACCAGACTACACGAAGAAGAAGCAACACAAGCACAAGCACGATCACAACCATGAGCACAAGCATGAGAATGATGGCGACGATGAGAAAGAGGATCCAAAGAAACCGGCTGAAAGCAACGGCAAGGAATAACACAAACGTCTCCCATATACACGAGCTTACGACATACTATTACGGCACTACGCTTTTCACGATATTACATTCACATTCATTAATTAGCACAAAACCTCACAACGTAGACTCCAAACCAATAAGCAAGCTGAAAGTCTCACGTGGCATCTTGTACTGCACCATACCAGCAAACACGACACAGTTCTTTGCAATAACCTTCAGCTCCTGGATCTTCTCATCTCTGATAGAACTGTTGTACTGGGTAGCGTTCAATTGCTCCTTTCTCTGTGCGACACAGTTCATTGTGATGATCAACAAGTTTGGAATGTTCTTGAGCAAGTTCTCATCCAAGTACGCCAACTCCTCTGCTTTGAGTCTTGTCTGGTTCAACTCCGGCTGTGGGTTCACTGGCAATACATCGAGGTACTCTATCATTCTCAAGGTCTCATCCCACTCCTTCTCGAGGAACTTCTCCCTGATGGCAGCAATGTGTAACAACTTCTTGCAGATGCTCCACTTTTCAGCAGATGTGCTCTCGTGAAGGTCAAGGAAGTTCTGGGCAATAAGAATTGGGTTAGTCTCACTGTTTCCGTCAACGAGTGGTTGGTCAAGCTCAGTGTTGCTCAAATACTCGCCAAGCAGTCTGTTGATGATGGTGATAACAATCTGGTACTCCTCGGCAAGCTGGTAGAGCAACAAAGCGTCGTAGATTCTTCCCTCCTTGTCGGCAGTGATTGCTGCTTGTTCTGTCACCTTGTTCAAGAAGTTCTTCTCCAATGAAATCAAGGACTTTCTCTGTTCGATCTTTCCTGGAACTCTGACGCCGGCGGAATTGACCTTTCCGAGCAAAATGGCAAATTCTCTTGTTTCCAAAATCAACTCTCTCAAAGCTTCATGACATGTCTTGGTCTGGTCCTTGAACAAACAAATCAAAATCAGGTACTCCACTGCAATTCTTGGATCCGAATACTTGAAACTCTTGATGTAGGAACCCATCAGTTTGCTGAAGTTCTCGCCTCTCTGTGTCAATTGCTCACCAGTAACTGAACTCTGCAAGAGGTTGTAGTAAGCCAACCCAATACTCAAGTGCACACCATCAATCTCACTCACCTCCAAGGAGTACTTGGCAGCTTCATCATACAAACCACAGAGCAAAAGAACCTGCAAATAGTTGGAAGCAAACTTCTGTTGACCATATGATAAGATGAGCTGCTGGAAATCGTGAAGGGTATATCTCTCATGTGCTGGGTCGTACTCTGATTGTGGGTCGTCCTTAACGAGCATCAAGTGCATCCAGATCCAGTCTTCAACGGTCAATGCGATGTTCGAGATGTTTCTTCTGGATAACTGACAACGGCCGAGGATCTTGTACACTGCGTAACGATATGGATCACCATCGACGGACTTCTTGATGTGGTTGTTGAACTCATTTTGGATCTTGGTGACGAGCGGCTGTGGGAGTCTCTTGTCCTTCGACGAGACATATGCCTTGAAGTATGGCACGAAGGACTGCTCAACCTTCTTGAAGACAGATTGGTTCTCAAGGACCAAGTTGAGGGCCTCTTGTTCGTAGCCACATCTGAGCAAGTAGAAGATGAGCGCCCAGATTGGAATACCATTGACAATGAGCAAGTTTCCATTGGAGTTAAGCTTCTGTGTATCAATGAAGCTCTTCACCTTGTTAATAATAGTGGGTAGGCCCTTCTCAACTGCCTTGTTCTTGTAGACGTGGTCAACAAGCTCAAAGAACTGAACCTCCAAGTACGTCTTTGCCTTAGAAACGATTCTGTTCTTGAAAGTCTGGATGTCAGAAGACGGTCTCTCAGTGGCACCCTTGAGTGTGGTGATGATTTGCCAACTCTCGAGAAGTTGCTTAGACTTGGAATCTGATCCAGTTTTGAAGATCTCGATAAACTCGGAAGAAAGGTCAAACTCATCTTCAACCTTGGTATTCGTCTGCAGTGATTGTCTGTAGTTGTTGAGTCTGTTGATAATTTTGGCACAACGCTCAAACTTGCCTCTCGTGATGTAGTTCTCGTTGACGTCAAGCTTGGAAGTTGTATCATCGAGAAGTCTGGAAGACTTGCCCCAACTGATCGCCTTCTTGGAGAGGTTCTGCGTAGTCTCTGAGCTCTTACCAAACGTGTAGTCTCCTCTGTGCTTGTCCTGGAATTGCTGCTTGTTCACAACAATGCCAAATGCCTCTCTGATCTCATCTCTGCGTTGCTTCCAATCCAAAGAGATGTTTTGGTTCACGAAGCTGTCAAAATCTCTGGCAGCAGCACTCAAGGACTGCTCAATGGCGGACAAGATGTTTTCATCCTTCTTGGATCTCAGATATCCATCCAAATCAACGCTCTGTGGCTGTTGTGGCTTTGTGCGGGTCTCAAGTGTCTTGGTGCGCTCAAGCTGCTTGATGTGGCTCTCGAGCTCTTCAATGTCAACTTTTCCAGCAAGGAGGTAGTGGGCCTTGGTCAAGCTGTCGCCCGAAGTTGCCTCAATTGTGCTCTTACGCAAGTTGTGTGTACGCTTGCGAATCTCGTTGATTCCAAGTTGAATCGAGCCCAAGTCTGAGTGACGAGCAGGCAAGTCACGGGAAGACTCGAGAAGCTCGTTCAAGAGCGTCTTTCCTGTGGACAATGGCACAACTGGCGCATTCTTCGAAGAAGAAGAAGAAGCCACAGTAGCAGATGGAGCTGAGTCAACAGTCATTGGTCCTCTTGTAGACTTCACTGAATCGGCTGTGTCCTGGTGTAATTCGTCTTTGTTGGAGTGCTCCCGTGAAAGGTAAACAAATCAAAATTTCGCGAGCGATGGATCTGCCGGCGACGGGTAACCCTTCCCTCGGATATCCATTTCCGACTCAGCTATAGAAGATTGAAACCATCATTATCCCCGTTTCTGCTACTAATGTTCCTTGAATAATGCACATATGCTTAATAAACTATAAATAACATCACATAACCCTCTTCTTCTGTCTGAAGAAGTCCTCTGCGCGTGCCACAACGCCACTATGGTCAAGCCCTCTGACAATACGCTGCTTGATCCAATCACTCAGCTTCTTCTCAATTCTCTCCGTGGCGTACCTCTTGTCGTATAAATATATTGTAGCGTAATCGTTTCTGTGTCTGATAGATCTTCCAACACTCTGGTTCACTGCGCGCATGCACATGTTCTCGTAGAAGTCTCGTGTGGCCTCCTGGGCAAGTGCCTTGTTTCCGTTGGTACGTTTCAGAACTTGGTCTTCGATGAACTTTCTCTTGGAGACAATTTCACCTGAGAAAGCATTTGGGAATGGGAGTCCAATGATCATGACTGCTCTGGCCAGGTCGTCGGAGAAGTTGATGCCCTCTGAAAGACGCCCACCGACGACAGAGAGAAGGAGTCCACCAGTACCCTTGGAGATCTCAGCAGAGTAATCACCCAGCACATCACTCGTTGAAGACTCATGGAAAACTTTTTTCAGGCTGTTGATCCTTTCAAATACTCCAGATTGTTTCCAGCAGTTCAAGACGTCTGACAAGTACTTATAACTCGGCAGGAAGATGACGACTCCACCAGGTGTCTTCTGCGAGATCTCAAGCACAGACTCACCAACATCAGCAATCATCGCTTTGTTGTCTCTCTTGTCGAATGAAAACACAAACTCTTCTCTTCTCTTGGACATCACAAACACATCCAGATTCTCCTTGGGAATAACATGGCCACATGTGAATTTCTTGACCTGATCTCTTTGGACGTATGGAAACAAGTAGTTGTAGTAGTCCTCTGTTGGCTCCATGGTTCCACCCGCCAGTATCACACATTTGGCTTCATCAACAATGTCTCTGAAGATCTCGGATGGGTCCAGAAGCATGTAGCTCAATGACACCTTGGGACCCTTAACGTCGAAGAAGAACTTTCCCTCCTTGGATGGATTTGAGATGGACTTCAAGAACTCAACCACTTTGAACAAGATCGGTGTCTTGTGTTGCTCATCCTTCTCCATATATGACTCAATCTTGTACGCAATTTTGGATACAGTCAAGTACTTGTCCAGTTTGTGAATGTTCAGCAAGTCACCAGTAGTTCCATTGAACATATCCATCAAGTCAATAGGACGTCCCGGAAGGATCTTCTCAAACTTGGCAACGTACTTCAAGATGATATCAATGATCTTCACCAATTTCATCAAGTTTACTCTGTTGCCGCCATTCATCCTTCTTGTGAACTTCTGGAGATAAATTTTGAGTGACACCTTGCATTGCTCGAACTCCTTGACTGAAACCGTGACAGAATGAATGGCTGTGATGGTGTCCAAAAGGTTGTGTGCTTCATCAATGACAACAATTGAGTCCTTGATAGATATTCCCAACGCATCTCTGGACTTCTTGGTGAGCAACAGTTGGTAAGGTAGAGTCATCACTTCAGAGTAAGAGACACCTTTTCTGACAGAGTAGTACGGGCACACTCCAATCGATTCACCAAGCGTTGGCAAGTCTTCAATGTCCCTGATCTTGGCGAACACCGAGTCTCGAAACTCAGTAGCACGGTCTTGCATCTCGTCATTCCTTGGAGCTGGATAGAACTCACACTTGTGTTTGGCATCGCCCTTCTGGATATCAAGACATGCCTCATTCATCAACGCCACATCGTTGATTTTGCTGACCTTCGGGTGGATACACAGCTGCTTTCTGGATCCCAGTGGAAGGTATTTGAGATGCTCCTCGACGTTGGAGTATGAGGATGGGAAGAGAGGAAGTCTCAGTTGTGAGGAGAACTGGTTCAGTTGGGAATGCGTTCTTGATGCAAAGAAGATCTTTGTGCTTTGTCCAAGGAGATCTGAGTCTTCGTTCTTCTTTCCGTTAAGCTTTTTCATTAACTGATGGATCTCGGCACCGAGTTCAGCGTTTCTGTCAGCGAGCGACTTGGTCTTCGGGGTCTCTTCGTTGTCAGAGTGATAGTCTTCTGGAATGAACTTGTCGTCTGTTTCTGGCACGTCAACTTCAAGTTTCTTGAACCTCTTTACCTTTCGCTCTTTCAGATCAGTGACTCTCTTGGAAGATTCGATCTTCTTTGACACTTCATCCAGGTGCTTCTCGTACTGCTCAACTGCGTCATTTTTGCTCTTGTTGATCATGTTGGCGTAGGACTCCTTGACCCAGGCTGGCTCATCGTCACTCTCGTCGTCGACGTCTGTGGAAGTACCACGACTGAGTCTGGCCTTGTTCTCTCGCAACCAAGTCAGAGATGAGCAGATCAAAGATAGTGTCTTTCCTGTACCTGTCGGGCTCTCAAATAGGCCAATTTTGTAGTTGTTCGTGAAGACGTCGTGGAGAGCTCGCATGAAGTCCAGTTGGATGTCATAGGGCTGGTACGGATGGTAGAACTTGTCTCGTTCCGTGTCAGCTGCCATTATTCGTGTATATGTGTCGTACTCCTCTGTTCATAGGCTTGGTTTAGTGTGTTTAATTGGCTTTGAAGTCCCAGAAACTGGTCAATGATGGGGGGCAAGTTGAAGTCACGACACGAAACTTTTCGCGTTTACGCGTCCGATGTGTCAACGCGCGCCGGCCTTTGAACTTTCTCCCCGGATCCCGGTTTTGTGGCAAAACTCACTCAAGTTGAGAATTCCTGGACATCTCGATCTAAGAGAACTTTGGTGGTCTCTTCTAGTCAGAATATGTGATAATGCGGTTTTGTACAGAGGCTCCCAGCTGAACTTTGTCTCTTTGTTTGGTTCTCTCTACTTCAAAAGTCAGCATCCATCTCCCCTCATACAAACACACAACTTCTCTTCCTCTCATGTTGTTCAGGCTCCTCGGCTTTTTCCCACTTGCTGCTATTGCCACTGTTGGTCTTCTTGCTGTCCGTCGGAGACGGCTGAACTTCCACAAGGCCATCACACCAGACCAGATCATCCCATTGAAGACGGGTCCTATTGAGAGAATCCATCTACGCGTTGATTCGCTTGAGTCTATGACAGTGTGGAGCACAGACAACAAAAAGTTGTACAAGATCACCAAGGACAGAAACTCTTGCACTTGGCACATCCGCAGCTACAATTCCACGAATCTGGCCACTGTCAAGAACTCAATGAGGGAGAAGTACATTGTCATGGCCGCTACGAGCCCACTCTCCAACGCTCCTTTGGTCTCGACTCCATCCGTCATCAGAATGGCTACAGGCTGGTTCTCTACAAGAAACATCTTTGACGAGTCAGAGTTCACGTTCGGTTCAGATACTTCACTAAAGTGGCTTGGATTGGATTGGATGGAGATTGTCTCCGGCTTCGATGGCCCACTTGGTATCAAGACACTTCGCCAGCGAGTTGCCTTCTGTGAAGGAATTGTGGGCAGTGACTTCATCATCAACTTCGATTACCAGAAGATCAACATGGAGATATTGGTGTCAACGTACTTATTGGTGCTCTTGTGTGATAAGAGTGCAATCAAGCGTGCTCTCAACCGCGTCGGTGATCCAGACAACGTCAACAACAGGAAGAAACGTGGTGCAGATAATCATCTGATAGTGTAACGTGACCCACTGAATATGCTGGTATCACTAGCTTCGAGAATTTCCCTTGTGAGTGGACCATAATCGTTGAGTGTATCTCTGTTGATGTCAATGAATCTTCTCTCTGTCACCGGGTCAATCTTAACGTTCGTAGACAATATTGGAAGAAATGTAAGACTGCATGTTGCCCATTCTGTACCAGTATGTGACACCAGAGACTCTGGATTCTGCTGAGACGTGAAGTCAAATGTTTCACTGAACCCTTCGGCTTGAATTGAAAGGTCCTTCACTCCTTCTGGGGATGGCTTCCCAGCAACCAAGTGAAGATTAGAGTACACAGCCTTGTCAAAAGCATTTGCGATCTTCATCTTAGCAGCACTGACGTAACTCAACAGTAACGTAGCATACTTCTTCTTGATGTACTCGTCCTGGTCTCTCGAGATAAGATTCTGTGATGCCCAGAATGAAATCTCGGCATCGTTCTGGATGTAGTCTTTGAAGAAAGTAGGCAAATCTGTTTCGAAGTTTGGTGTGCGTGGCTTTCCTGCTTTCTTCTCCGTCATGACACCGGTCAACTTGTACTCCTGGAACTGTGTCAGAGAGCCTGTCTCGTTGTCAAAGTTGTTCCGCATTGGGATGAAGGCGATCTTGAGCACGTTCTCGGAGGAAATCTGGTACTTCAGTTTGGAGTCCTGTCCAAGTTCGTAGAGCACTGCAAGGATGTTGCCGTTGTAGTTCATGGATGTTCCATAGATCTTGAGAGAAGGCTTCTTGGTGTTGAAATCATTGAACTTATTGTTCCATTTCTGGATCTTCCTCTTGATGACTGGCTCCAGGATTTCGTCTGGGACAAGATGAAGCTTGGAGTTGAGTTGTGCAGTCTTGGTCTGAGAGACAACGAGGAGGTTGCTGTTGCCACATGGGAAAATTCGTGAATCTTCCAGAATCCCTGTCTGTGTTGGGGGTGTGGCTTTGCGTTTGTTGATTCTGGTGATTTTGCCGCACTTAACAAAGGCAATGGAGTTCTTGTTCTCGACGTACAAGTCTGAGATTGTGAAGCGGTCCTCTGTCTTCCACTCTTCCACTTTGGATCCTTCAACCTTGTAAATCTCATTCTTCGATGACACGGCAAAGATGACATTTTCAAACACATTCAGCTTGACAATTGGGTTGTTCGTGACCTTCACAAAGTCCTTCTCCTCAACCTCAGATATCTCGATTGTTCTGATGTGTCCAGATGCCAATCCTTCAACCAAGAGCATCTCAGAGTCTGCCTGGATCCAAGCAAGGCTGTGTGTCTTCTCCTGGTCAAACTGGGTCTGTGTCGTGATTGGCTTCTTTGTGGTGGCATCCTTCCAAATAGCACCATCCCTAATCACAAGCACAGTGTGCTGGTTCGTGAGAATGGCCAGATAGCAGATGTTGTTGTGCATGGGAGACCACGCAAACTTGGTGATGAACTGAGTGGAGCTTGTAAACAACGTGCCTGTGCGCTCGTCCTCCATTTCAGCAAGCATGAGGTTGTTGTCGGGAAGCTTTTCAATCTCAACTTTGGCGGTCTCGAAGAGATCATTGGCAGTCTTAATCTCCTCCTTGACGTACTTGGGAAGAAGGAGAGTGAGTTGGCCCGCTGTGTTTACGGCAATGGAGCCGTCGGCTGCCCAGCTCAGCGCGTTGCTGAACGAGTTCAAATCAACACGGGGTATCACGAGATCGGCCACCATTGCCAGATTGAGCGATCTTGTGTGATTCTGTGATCGAAGGACGGGGTTGTTGTTTGATGATGTTGATGGGAGACGCGTCGCTCGAAGGCTCTTCAGTGAGAAGCGTAAACAACCAAAAAGCAGTGGTGTATGGATGTGACTGTCATCCCAATCCCAACACAACACCAACCTTTTGGAAAGGGAGTTTTATAGCAGGAATTATATAGAGAAAGATATTATTGGTCTGCTCGGCAAAAATTCAAGAAGATTGAAGCAATTTAAGACAATTTTAGAGCATTTTGAAATAAGTTTTGGGGTTTTTGCCAAAAAAAAAAGGCAACCTCCGTTTTTCAACCCTTCCAGAAATGTGATGAATAGCTCTAGAAAATCGGAAAATTATTTCAAGATCTGAGGCCAAAAAGATGTTCCAGTAAATTGCTGAGCCTGTTTTACCCTAGATCCTACGTTTGAACTCGTGAAATTCTCTAGTGCGCTCATAATTGGCATAAACATAGCCAAACCCCCTCGGGCGGCTCGGAGTTCGGGTCCCGCATGATGTGTCACCGAGCTGGTCTGGTCGCGCGCAACTTTCTTATCGAGTGAGGTGACGCTTCTTTCTCTGAGTTTGGGCAATTTAAAGTTTGGAGCCCGTGGCCGTCAAAAGGTGGACATCAACAGATTCCATTTGTTCTCTTCCACCTTGTCCCACTCATCCCAGTACTCCACAACTAGTACTTTCCACCACACAGCCACCATGCTTCTCCAGTTTCCCGTGGAGGTGCTTCTCCAGGTGACAGACCACCTCACGCCTTCGGATTTACGCTCTCTCTGCCAGATGGAAGAGTTATCAGAGCTGTTCGTCTATATCAGTGACCACGGAGTCTATAGCAAGTCCACATACTTTGAACCCCACCCAAAGATCAAACGCATCCACCTCTTCCGCGACGAGATCCGCATTGACACATCCAGATATCACCTTATCGAGGTGAAGGGTGCGCAGTCGCTCGTTGTTGCAGAGGACAAGACGCAGCACACGAGACGCGTCATCTCCGTGATGAACCAGATCGACGACTTCACCCTCGATATCAAATCCATCTTGAAGCTGAAGGACCGCACGAAGAAGTACGTCTTCCACAACTTCCCAGTGCTCATGATGCGCAAGCTTGAGCTCGATCCAAAGATGGTGGAGGTCTATCACACCACAAGCGTTTCCCTCATCGACACGTGCTCCATTGACGAGACACTCAACTTGAAGTTTGAGGACGTCAAGAGCTTGTTAGTGTCCACATCGCACGAGAGTGTATTTGCCAACATCGACTTTGCCAGCGTGCCTTCCTACGCGCTCACCGTGCACTTCCCCAAGCACGAGGCGATGGATCTCCACATTGGCGAGGCCCAGCACGCACTGTTGTTTGATTATGGTACATTGAAGGAATGTGACTTCTCCAAAGTTGAACACCTTGAGCTCAGACCCCAAAACTACTCCCATGTTGGATCCCTCGTGGCTCCAAAGTTGAACAGATTAAAGGTTATCTGTGACACCATTGCTCCAAGAGTTGACAAGTTCGAGGCACCAATGTTGACCTCTCTCACAGTGTTTGAGCAGACTCTGTTTGGACCAGAGCAGGAAAGAGAGATAATCATGGCTGACCAGTATGGTATTGACAGCGACACATTGTTCACCAATCCAGCTCTTTGGGAGAATCTCAAGTTCTTGTCCTTCAGCATTCACTCCACAAGAATGTTCAACTACACCCACTATGCAAGCAAACTCGAGGAGCTGGATATCACTGTCAACTCTCAGCTCTCATGCTTGGTTACAGAGAAGTTAGGTTTCCCGATCTTGAAGAAGCTCAAGCTGATCATTGCCCCAGGCGGCGGAGATTCCATTCCCATCTTCAACATCCCTACACTCGAAGAGCTCAACATCCAGGGAGACACCACGATGAACATGATCAGTAAAAATATGCAGCTTAACAAGTCATACCCGAACTTGGAGTCATTGACTTTGGATCATTTCTCACTGGATACACTCCGCTCTATCGTTGGTTTCTCCACTTTCCAGAATCTCACAACACTCAAGTTGCTGTACATCTCCTTGAGCAGAGATGACGCCATGCAAGGGTTCAGATGTGAGGCCAAGTTCCCAAATGTCACTCACATGGAGTTGAACTGTGGTCTTGGAGATCACCAGAACTTGCAGGTGAAGACCAACACTCCCAAGTTGGTTGAGCTTGTTTGCAAAGTCGAGAGAACTGCCCCGGTGAACAGAGGAGACCCTGTCGAGCCACAGAACATGAACCCATGGGGAGACATTGGAGACAATCAACGCACAGTTTTGGTAGTGGCCAACTATGTGACTCTTCACACGATTGTCATGAGTGGTGTCACTGAGTTGTATCTCTCCAACACACCATCGATGACGGAGATCTATCATGGCGGGATGGCTGATTTGGAGAAACTCGACTGTGATGGGTCCGTCCAACACTTACACACATTGATTTACAAAAGCAGAAGACCAACAGAGCCAATACAGAGTGTCGTTTGTCCTTGTCCTGGATTGGTCAGACGCGTGCTTCTGAGCTCGGCACACCCACGCGCACAGGCGTTCACTTACTAATGATGGGGGTTTATTTGTTTGGGAATTAGAAAGGGTTATACGGTTGTTCCTAGAGATTGATATATAGGTTTTGGTTTAATGAATAGATATGATATTAGAAGACATGACAAGGGTGTCGTGCATGAATAGAGACATGAGGAGGTAAAGCAAACAGACGTACAAAGTGGGGGACATGAATAAACAAGTGTTTTGTCAAATCAGCCTCTGAGGAACATGTACCAGACCAAGAAGACAAAGAAGAAGCCAAGACCAACGATTGGTGCATACTGCTTTATAAGAAGGTCAAAGTTGATCTTGCGTGCAGCCTTTCTGTATTTTTTGGATTCCATTCTGATGTTGCTTGACACCTCACTCATTTTGTCCAAGCTGTCTCCTCTGTAGAGCAAATCCTCAATGTTCTTATGCAGCACCGACTTCACATCGGCAAGCTCACTGTTGATCTTATCGAGGTTAGACTGCGCTCTCTCATCCTGATAGATCTTCTTGGTCTTCTGCATGTAGTTGTCAAAACTGACGTACGCGTAAGGTCTCACGTCTGGTCTCATTGCATCGCTTCCGTGCGAGTTCTGGAACTCCTGAGAGATCTCCTTGAGGTATGAAAATGCGAGCTTGCGGGGATATGTCTTATCACAGATGACGAAATACACGATGGAGTGCTCCATCAGGTAGTGGATTTGGAATTCGCCAGATTCAAGAGAGGCACGCGTCTCAGAGTTGGGCGTGATGCGGCTCACAATCATTTTGACTCTCTTCTTCTGATCCATGAGTGCTGAATTACTGTCCTCATCAACAGATCCAGAGAGTGGGACTCCTGGATTGTGCGTTAGTTCAACGATCCTGGTTGATAGCTCAATATCAGAGTGGCATCACATGGGCGGCAAGCCCACAAATACCGTAAAACATCCCGGGAAAAAGGGCACATACCGTCATCCCTGAAGATAAGAGTTGATTTGATCATTTTGCGTGTACAATGATGGGCTTGTGCGGCTACCGCCTGTCTGTTGTGTGGCTCGAAAGTAACAGCGCTGTCAAAAGTCGCAACCGCCCGCGATCGAGTTGATCGAAAACATCCAAACACCAGGGGCTCTACCGTGATCCCGTGGCCGCTCCACAGTTGGACTTCTTCAGTGCTATCGACACTCCGAAACTCTCTGTTCAACGGCCCAGGCAATATTCAGAACGACGAATCACCATGTGGGAACTCTGGACTATTGGACTCTTCGTATACACACTCCTTGTTGCCCGTGTGTGCTTCATTGTACCATGCTTCTCCCTGTACAAAAAGAACGGGGGCACACCAACACGATTCGACAGAAAGTCTCTGATGGTGCTATTGGGATCTGGTGGGCACACTGGTGAGATGTTCCGTATGCTATCTACTGTTGAGACCCTCAAGGATCTCAGAAAGATCACATTTGTTGTCTCTTCGGGCGACAGCTCATCGGTGACACTGCTGGAGAAGTTCGCTGAGAAGAATGGCCTTCCTGCCAGCAAATACACCGTTTTGGAGCTTCCACGTGCAAGAAGGGTCGGAGAAGGACTCGTATCATCAGTCAAGTCCACGATCATCTCTACTGTCTCGACATTCCTCACACTCTCCAGACAGGGCAACCGCACGGGGCATCCTGACATCCTCATGACGAACGGACCAGGTACAGCAGTGCCTCTGTGCCTCTTCTTTACGACGTGGAATTTCTTGGGTGAGAGTCGCACAAGGATACTCTACGTGGAATCTCTTGCTCGTGTGAAGAAGCTGAGTCTGTCTGGCACGCTGTGCCGCCCTCTGTCGCATCGGTTCATTGTTCAGTGGGCCCCGCTTGCGGAGAAGACCAACGCGGAATATCACGGAATTCTCGCTTGAGAAGCTACAGACGGTGAAAGCAGAGGCGATGAACCGATGGATCTCTCGTGACTTGTCAATGTCAAAAAGCCCCACAACGAGGAGCGTATTCTCGAAACGGCACAAAGAGCGCTTTGTCCTGCTGATGGCGTTGGCTTTCGGACTCGGCTCGGCGACAATTCCCGGATTCTGACAGCGACGGTCGTTGACACTTTCCGCGTTCCGAAAGAGGACGACGCCAGCTCATCCCTCCACAATATAAAAGGGCGACGGGCCCCAGTTGATAACAGCGCCTCTCTGCTTTGTAGTGCTATCCGCCCAGAATACACAAAGCCCAGACGACAATGTCCCAGACAGCCACGGTTGCCTCCACGGCCACACTGAAGCTCAACGCCACCGAGGAGAGACAGACTGATAAGGAGCTCCCTGCCAGAGGAGTCCACAACATCGCCTCGGGACCATACGAGTACCGCCACAAGAGACCGGTCTTCACCAACAAGTACGAGGAGCGTGACTGGATCAAGGCCCATCTCGCAGGCGCCTTCAGAGTCTTTGGCAGAAAGGGCTACACCGAGGGAGGAGCAGGCCACATCTCCGTCAGAGACCCTGTGGACCCAGAGACCTTCTGGATCAACCCTCTCGGCCGTCACTTCTCCTTGATGCGTGCCTCAGACCTTGTCCATGTCGACAAGGACGGCAACATCATTGGAGGTAACAAAGCTGCTGTTAACACCGCCGGCTTCAAAATTCACTCAGAGCTCCACAAGGCCCGTCCAGACGTCAACGCTGCCTGCCACACACACTCCGTCTGGGGTAAAGCATACTCGACCTTCGGAAGACCACTTGAGATGCTCAATCAGGACGCCTGTATTTTCTACAAGGCTCACGCCGTCTATCAGGACTTTGGAGGTGTCGTGCTCGAGGCCGAGGAGGGAAAGAGATTGGCTGCCGCCCTTGGCAATGGCAAGGGAATCATTCTCCAGAACCACGGTCTCTTGACTGTCGGCGAGACTGTTGACGAGGCTGCTTACTTGTTCACACTCATGGAGAGAACTTGTGAGGTACAGATGAAGGTTGACTCTATGGGATCCACGTATCCAAAGATCTATGTCGGCGACGAGGAGGCTGCTTACACCTACCACATGACCTCCGACCCAGAGTCCCTCTACGCTGACTTCCAGCCAGACCTTGAGTATGAGATTGAGACCACAGACGGATCCTGGATGAAGCCATGATATCAAAACCTATCTATTTGTATTTAAAAATCTGATTTAATTCTCATGGCTGGCTCATTCTCATTGTTATCCCCGCACTGTATGTTTTTTGTGTCAATCACGAAGCTCCTCCAAAACCCGGATGATCACAACGCCCAATGCATTGGACACTGGACACTGGACCCAAAGACTGGGAACTACGCGCTACAAGCAGTCATTTCTTTTTGGATTTCGCATCCTGCATCCTGCTCCCTGGCTCTCAACATAGTACCCGCTATGGTTCGCTCTTCAACTGATCCTGACTATCCACGCCGGGTTGCTTCCATCGTTGATCTTCCGCTTGACATCCTCCAACAGATCATTGAGCTCCTTCTCCATTCATCAGCGGATATCAATCCATTTGTCATGTCATGTAAGAAGATGTACATCAGATTCTCCCATACGATTGAGATTATTCGACTCGAAGAGCTCATGGACTCTCACTGGTGGGTGAGGCCCACACTTCTGAGATCACGACTCAACAGACTTCTTGCAGACATACCCTCCAACAGAACAATACAAACGTTGCTCACTCAAGTATGCCTCCGTTGAGAGAGTCCAACATCAACAGATTGAGGTCTTGCTCTCTGCTCATCGGATCCCTCCCTGAACTTCTTCACACCGCCGTCTACTTGAAGACATTGTCTATACATTGCAAGTCTCCACTCGTTATGATGACAGCATTGAGGCTTCTTCCTTCACGACTCGAGAACTTGAGAATCATATTGGATATGTACGACAACCAGATATACCTCAACGAAAGATTGAGACTCATTGAAGGTCCCATGGTCCGCTCAGCCCACACACCCTCACTCCAACAGTTCGAGTTCCGAGCCACAAGAGGTGTTCCTATTGGACACAGAGTGGGACTTGCTATCTCGGTGCTTCATCTTCTTCTACATCCAGATCTGAATGTTGCTGGTGATGTCAATTTCAACGTCGCGCTGGTCAACTTGGTTGCGAGATGCTTCTCCACCATTCTTCTCATCGGAGACATGATCTACAACACCATCTCATGCCACAAGGACACACTTCAGGCCGTGATCTTCGAAGGTATTGATTTGGACATTATATTCCGGGCTTATACAAGACCCTTCCATATGCCATCTCTCTGCATCTTCGAGTTCGACTCCACATCCGACAACCTTTGGCACACTTGGTTTTATGAGTTTGAGGCAATGAACTTGGAGAACCAACCAGTTGATGGGGTCAAGGTACCGTTGATTGTCTACAAGCATTACATGGAAGATCCGAGTCTGCGCGCAACGATGAGAGACACCGCTGACAGAGTTCATATCAAACATGTGTGTGAGGGCCCTCCATCTTTCTACGTGCCACTGGAGGGGTCACCGGAGATGTGGACTTGGGAGTCCACACCTGATAACCAGAAGCTCTTGCCATCCATTTACCGACTGCTTGGATTGAAGCGAGTCTTTGATCAATGAATGTAACTCCGCTGCTCTGCTGGTGCTGGTAGATTTCTGAGGCTGATGGGGCCCGGCTTTTTGTGGCGATTGAATGTCCGGGGTACACGGAAAACATCACCACAACGACACTGAATAAGCTCCGACTGGCAAGTGTTTCTTCGGTCAAGATTCACACAATCCAAGCTACCTTGACATTTTGATCTTGCTTTGCTATGGTCCAGCTCCTTGATTTGCCGAGAGAAATTCTTCTCAACATCATTGCTGAGTTGTGGAGAGGAGGAGGAAACATTGTCCCATTCATTTCCTGCTGCAGAACATTCTACGACGACTTTGGGTACTTGGTCTACAGGTTGCATGTTGTTGAGCTTCGAGAGCACAGCAAGCTCCGTGTGACTCCATTGGATGAATCTCAAGTGGTTTTCCGCCAAGCAGAAAGCCCGATCCGCCACACCCTTCTGATGCGGGTTCGGTCCAAGATTGGGGTCAGAGCCATCCCACATGACCAGTCGTTGGCATTGAGGCTTCCAGTGATTCTTGAGAGAACAAGACAGCTCAAGGTTCTTCACATCAACTGTAATTCCATTGATCTATTCTTTGGTCTGATGAGAAACTTGCCATCTTCGCTCGAGGTGTTCCTGATGTACTTCAACTGGACAAGAAAGAGAATATCAGACAGCAGAAGATACCATGATTCAGACTTGGGGAGCAATACGTTGATGTTGAAAAGCATGAAGATTGTCTGCAGAAACATTACGCCCACTCCTGATGCATTCAAGCCTTTCGTTCACGGGTTTGACGCCTCAAGAAACATCGAAGAGAACACAGAGACACAGATGAGACGTCAGGGCAGACTGAGTCAACGCAAACTGAAGTTCTTCAGCCGGATGTTTAATACACTGATGCCACTAATTGGATGGTCAGTTGGGAAAGTGATCTACAACGTTATGTCAGCTTCCAGGGATACTGTCGTGAAGGTGCATTTGAAGAACCTTGACTACTCCTATGTCTTCGCCCATGGCTCTCCACCATTTACAATGAAGTCTTTGAGATTGTTGATCGGAGATGGGAGCACACTTCACTGGATGAGAAAATGGATTTGTGATTTTCAGATTTGCAACAAGCCCAGAGTTTACGCTGGTATCGATGTTCCTATGCTTCTTTTCGTTGATGTCATGTCCTCGGTGGCATACTACAAGAGCGTCCGGAGCCTCTACACTTGGGAGCCAGGGCGAGAGTCTATTTTATCACATTATCACAAGGCTGATATTAACTTTGTCCCCGTCATACACAACCGACTTGGAGTTCAGTACGATTGATTACACAATACACTGGTAATGATCTTGTTTCTCTTGAACGTAGCGCGTTCCTTATCCCCGATTATCTCCGAGATACCCCCGCGACAACTTTTTTGTTGTACAGAGGTACAGAGACTCCAGAGCTCCAGAGTGACGGAGTCGAGGCTGTCACCATCCTTCAACAACATTCTAATTCAAAACACTGATACCGTCTCAAGATCCAGTTCATTGGCTCAAACAGCAGATTTGTGAATTCTGAACTCATAAACAAGCGAAGGCGTTGTCCAGTCATGCTGCGAAGACACGATTGCGGGCTTGGGGTTCCGCCTGGCGTCTTTGTGTAAGTGTTCTGAGCCACGGCTCTTCAGGAACCAGAGCGCATTAACAGAGAACTCAATGGAGCATTGAGAAGGTTCAGAGATTATTGGTTATTGAGAGGCTACATACATCAGCCATGGAGATCGCAGGACAAGATCGTCGCCCCGAATCCAACGGAGATATCAAGCTCATGACATTTTTGGACCCCAGACCCCCAGGCCGCACCAAAGGCTCTCCACTTCCTTCTCCACTGCCAGCTGTTTGGCCATCCAAGCCCAAAACTTCCATAGAAGTCCCCGTATTATCTCCTCCAAACCCACTTCCTTCGGTCAAGCTTGTCGACTCACAGGGTGCTCCGATTCCAGATTGGTTGTTCGCCAGTTCAGCAACCCAAGTGGACCTACGTGGATCGTCAAATAGCCAGAAGATTCCATCAAGGACACCTTCATTGACTTGGTCTTCAGAGTCAGATGACAATGGTGACGGCGAAGCAACATCCTTTCCCAATGGCACGCCAGTCGAGCTGGAGTCGAAGAAAGTGAAGACATCAAACCTCACTGAGATGTTCAAGCAAGAGAAGCTGGATAAGCAGTTACTTGAGATTCTTACAGATCCAGCTGACAAACTGGTATACGGCTGGTACCCACATGAAGATGGAGACATCATGGAAGACGCAGAATTCCGAGGAAACGCCCCAAGCGCCCTCCAGCTTGCCAGAATGTTCCCGGACAGACAAAGCAAGGCCACTCTCTTCAGCAAGCTTTGCAGCAACGCCAGTGTCAAAGACAACATTGCCTTCTTCGTTTTTTCACACAGAACAAAAAGGGTCATTCTACGACATCTTGAGGCTTTGCTTGACGTGCAAGATACTGTATCAAGAGTTCCATCCTTATCTCGCCCTCACCAGGCCGTTCAGACTTTGCGAGACATGGTACCCCCAGTTCAAGTCCATCTACGAAGGAGTGGAGATATCAGGAATGAACTTATTCACATCCAGTAAAGATCTCAGAGAGAAGTTACCCACAATGCTCGTCTTCAACTACTACAAAACGGGACAGCCTCCAGTACCATCCCCACTCATGAACGCATTACGTTTACTTGGCGGTTGCAAAGGATTGACCATTCTTCAAGTCAAGCTGAACTCATTCAAGGTCCTCTCGTCATTGTACAGACATCTCCCAGAGAACATCCAATACTTGAACATCACACTCACCATGGAGACAGAAGAGGGGTTGGAAGGAATCACCTCATGTGATTTGGGATCAAACGAGCCACCCACATCCAAGTTGAAATACTTCTCCTGGAGCTGCACAAGGTTTGACTGGAAAAGTTCCCCTTTGAACACCAAACTCAATCCTCTGTTGCCCTTCATCAGAAAGCATTGGGCCCCCGTGTTCTTCCACGGCCGCACCACGAGAATCGGGAGGGACGTCGCAAGAGCACATGGTGAGAGGGTTATCGGCACAATGATTCATAAGATTTTGACAGCAGCTTCTGAGAGCCTCATATGTGTGCAGTTCTCGAGATTTGATGTCGGAATAGCTTTATCTCAGTCGCAAGGCAAGCTTAACTTGATGGAGAAGATGCGGGTATTCGAGTTCGATTCAACATCAAAGGAGTTTTACAACCGGTGGTTGAAGCCCCTTGTGAACGATCTGCTTGTCAAAGGACCATGTGTACCAGGAGGGTTTTCCCCGATGCTCATTCACTATGACCGGGACGAGAAGTGTTACAACGTGTTATGTCTTGTTACTGTGGATGGAAAGCTTGATCCGATCAGCGAGTGGTGCACCTCAAAAATGGACCACCACAAGTTCAGAGAGCTCATCAGAGACCACTACCAGGTTAAAGCATTTTGAGATAATTCCAGGCAGCTTGTTTGTACTCATTCATCAGATGTACCTTCTTTCCTCTTCTTAGTCTTGTTGAATTGAGCAAGCTCTTCCATGTTGTAGGCAACCAATCCAGTACTTGTGGTCAACTGCCCGACATCGTCAAGATGTCTCTTCTTCGGCTTGTTCTTGAGACTTAGTATAGACCCGTTTCTGGAAATGTTTGGATCAAATAGAACGCTGATAGCACCTGAGCCAGTTCCAACGCTGATCTGGTCAATCTTGTGATTCCAATCCAGGGCAGTCACTTCTGCGTTAAAATCAACGGCTGATATGGTCATGAGGTCTGATTTATCAAGGACATGCATCTGGGACCCTGAAGCAGTAAGAATATTTGAGTCACAGAAGTGTACCTGTGTACGGATTGACGGGAAGTTGAGGCGCTGAATGAGTGGCGTTGTTGGGTTTCGGGAATCGTAGAGCTTGAGGGTGGATCCATCACGGATCAGGACGAGCTCTGGGGATGTTATTGAGGATGTGATGGATGTGCATGGTGATGTTATCTCGATTGTATGCATTGGCCTTGTGAACGGACCCTTCGGATCCCAGAATGTGACCTTGTTCGTGTTGTCGCTGGCCATGAGCGTGTTCTGAGTGGCGTGAATGTGCGAGACCTTGACTTTCTTTCCCTTATCCTTGACAAAACATACGCTTTCTTGTACACCCTTATCGATGTCCCATATTCTCACAGTGGAGTCATTCGATGCTGTAATGACCTTGGAGCTCATGAATTGCCCATCGGTGATGTTGTCCGTGTGGCCCTTCGTCTGCTTCACGTCGTAGATGTACCGATCACCATCTCGGAATTCTTGCTTGGTTGCACCTCCTGCTGAGAGAATCTTGAAGGAGAGCTGACTAGAGATCACAAGCATGTCTGATTGAGTGTTGACATCGATCTTGCTGATCTCGTGGGTCTCGTACGGCTCAATTGACCTGAGTGGGGACGTGTGGGTGGGGTTCATGGCTTGAAAGTCATAGATGTCAAGCATACAATCGCTAGTAGCACTCAGGAGCTTATTTCCTGAATGACTAAACTTTAGATAGTTGATATGCTTTGCTGATTTCAACGGGAACTCATGAGAAAGAGGGACGCCTTCGAGGTCGTCATCATCACTGTCAGATTCGGAATCAGAGCCGGAGTCAGAAACGTCGGACTTCTTGGGCACAGACCTCAGGTACTTGTCAAACAGATTCTGCTGCTCCTCTTTCGAGCCCAAGTCACCTGACAAAGAGTCCATTTGTGCAGGTTTGTTGTTGTTAGCTCTGCTCTTTGGTGGTTGGCTGTGTTGATCCTTCGCGCTTTTTCTAGAGAGACGTGGAAGGTCAAAGCATCGCCAACAACGCCACTTCTAGTCTTCTCGTATCCCGGTATTCCCACTCCCATCAACGTCTTTGTGGGGCAATTCAACACCTTAATCACCATGGAAACCCAGATTGAGGTCAAGAACCCGAAGCTCAAGCGCACCTTGGAGCGTTTCAAAGCCAAGATCAGCGAAGGGGATTTCTACGAGGCCCACCAGACCCTGAGAACCATTGCCAACCGTAATGTCAGAACAAAGTCGTATGCTGACGCCATTGATCTTCTCTATCACGCTTCTCAAATCCTCTTGAAGACTGCCCAACCTGCCACTGGTTCTGATCTTGCAAGCTACCTCGTTGAGGTGTACGTGGAGAGCGAGACCAAAGTGGACACGGAATCCAAAGCAAAATTGATCCAGTTGATCAGCTTGTTTGATGCCAGTGAGCCTACGCTGAAACAGGTGGGTATTGAGATGGTGAACTGGTCCATCAAGTTTGGCGAGTATCCATATGGCGACCCAGAACTCCATCACGCTCTCGGCTCCAAGTTCGTGGAGAACTCGGCACTGGCCTATGAGGCAGAGAAGCATCTCATTCTCGGAACGAACGCAAGCGTCCCGTTGTATGTCGAGCACATTTGGGAGTGGTACACACAAGACCCAGAACCATTGAACATTGAAAAGTACGTTTCTAGAGTCATCATCAACTACTTGCTTCTCTCAAACCTCAAGGCAGCCAACGAGTCCTTGAAAGCATTCATAACACACATTAAGGAGGAGAGACCCCAATTCACATGCTCAGAACTTACAGAAGGGGAGTACACACTCACAGTCTTTGATACACTCAGAATGGTCAACCTCTTAGAGGCACTTCTTTCCACAATTGAGAAGGGCGATCAGAATTTGTTCAAGAGGCTCTCATCACGCTATGCCAAGATCATTGGAGAAGCTGAACTCAGAGATGCCTTCGCATCGATTGGTGAGATCTACTTTGGTATCGTGGTGCCTAAGCAGGGAAACATGCTACAGGATCTCATGGGAGCCCTGATGGGTGGCGGCAATTCGTAAAAAAAGGCTAAGAAGTGAAATATCAGCATCTCATCGTCTTCCCTCGTAGCCATTCGTTCCAAGCTGACAGTCATGTTATGTGGACTTCTCGATATTGGAAGACTCAAGTGCCTTAGCAAGTTCTGGCCTGTTGTGGGACATGAGTTCCTCGTGAGCCTCCTTGTAGGTGAACCAGCGCCTACTTCTCTCCTTGCACTCAGGATACACTTCGTGCTCCTTGTTCACTTTCATCTCAAAGAAATGAAACTCACTGCGTGGTGGAACCTTCATGACTCCTGTCTTAACGTATTCATCATTGTCGATTTTGGTGCCCCACTGCTTTGGAGGGCGCATGTCATGGACAACGGGAAGTTTACGGACAATCTCACCAGTGACACCTGCCTCCTCCCAGCATTCACGAATTGCCGCACGAGAATACTCCTGCTCATCCTTCTCAATTCCACCTTTCGGTAACACCCATTTGTTCTTCTTTGCAGATGAGCTCACGAGGAGCACGTGTGTGTTGGTGCTGTCAAGACAGACACAGCCGGCAACGAGCCTTGCGCCGGTTTCTTTGCTGAATAGCTGGTTTTCACGACCAACACGCGCCGTGTCAGCATAAACAATGTCAGATGGTTGAGACATTGCGGTATCTGGGGATGTTTTACTAACTAGTTGAACGCAGTTGGTGCCGGTTCGAACTTCTGCCGAGGCCGTGGTGTATGGATGTTTCCCCCAAGTTCGCGAAAGTCTCGAGCGCGCCGATGATGGGGACGTGGCGGCTGTTCCCAACAATCCCAAACAAGCAACCAGGAACCACAGTTTGAAGGGGCAAGAACGCGTAAATTTACCGAATATGGAGTCAAACGTATCGGTACAGGTGATTGATGAAACGAAGACCTTCCAGTGAGTGCTTCTTTTCCACGGCGGCATGACACATACCCCACCAGGCCTCAATTGCTCTTGGATATTTCAACATGCCACACACGAGTTCTGAAGCTAACTTTCCCGCCAGACGAGATGATATCAAAAAGTACTTGAAGAGCGTTGTCAAGGACAATCTCGGAGTTGACTACCATGTCATCTCAGTGTTTGGCTCCCAGTCCACTGGTAAGTCGACATTGTTGAACAAGTTGTTCCACACTCAGTTTGACGTGATGAACGAGACGCAGAGACAGCAGACAACAAAGGGTATCTGGCTTGGGTACTCGCCAAAGATCCAGTCCCATGAAACTGCTGCAGAGAAGGAACACGTCTTTGTCATGGATGTCGAAGGTTCCGATGGAAGAGAGAGAGGAGAAGACCAGGACTTTGAGCGTAAGGCTGCATTGTTTGCACTTTCCACATCAGAGGTCTTGATTGTTAACCTTTGGGAGCATCAAGTTGGTTTGTACCAGGGTGCCAATATGGGACTACTCAAAACCGTATTTGAAGTCAACCTGTCCCTCTTTGGTGATAAGGAACACAAGGTGCTCTTGCTTTTCGTCATCAGAGATCATGTCGGAACTACTCCACTCTCAAACTTGGCCAATACATTGACTGAGGACTTGAACAAGATGTGGGCAAGCATATCCAAGCCAGCAACGGTGAAACCGGATGTCAAACTATCAGACTACTTTGATTTGGAGTTCACTGGTTTGCCACACAAGGCATTGCAACCAGAGAAGTTTGATGAGGAGGTTGCCAATCTTGGTGACAGATTTGCCGACAAGGCCAGAGAAGATCACTTGTTTAAGAAGGACTACAAGCAAAATTTCCCAATTGATGGATGGACATTATATGCTGAGAACTGCTGGGACCAAATTCAGTCGAACAAGGATCTTGACTTGCCAACACAGCAAATCTTGGTCGCCAGATTCAGGTGCGATGAGATTGTCAAAGAGTCAATGGAGGCATTTGCACTGAAATACGACGAGCTGTTCTCTGGGGTGAATTTGTCGATGACTACGGGTCCTTCTTTGGCTGAGAACTTCAAGGAGCTTCGTGATATGGCCTTCAATTCTTATGACACACAAGCTGGCCATTACAATAAGGCTGTTTACCAATCCAAAAGGGAGACATTGTCAAGTGATGTTAACCTGAAGCTTCAGTCTGTCTATCAGGACTTCATCAAGGAGTTGAAGAAGAGCACACTCGCACTTTTCAACAAGACGTTCAAGGACAAGACCAACAAGAAGTCATTCTCTGACAAGTCCGACGAGGCCAAACAGTTAGCATTTGACACATTCACGAAACAAATACAACCATTGCATGAACTTGATCCAGAAACATTTGACCACGCCTCAGATTTGGAGGAGTTGACGTCGCTTCTTGATGAGGAACTCACCAAGGCAAGAACACAGGAAGTTGAGAACTTGGTCACACGCACAGTGAAGAAGCTTTCCCCATTGATCAAGAACCAGACAATCGAGTTGCTTGCAACACCAGAGGAGGAGATGTGGGATAAGATCCTCGCCAACTTCAAGACTCTGTTGGGTGGTGCTTTGAACAAGTTCAAGACCGATGACGGATCCTACGACTTCAAGTTGGGCTCCACTTCCGAAGACGACAACGATGTGATTGCCACCAAGATTGGCAAGGCTTGCTGGACAGCCTTTGATCAGTTCATCCATGAGTACCTCAGAGAGGATAACGTTGTCACGATCTTGAGACGGGAGTTTGAGGATGCCTTCACATACGACTCCAACAACATTCCACGCGTCTGGAAGAACGAGGTTGAGATCTCTACTGCATACAAGGGTGCCACTGAGTACGCTTTGAAGTCATTGCCATTGTTTTCCATTGCCAAATTGTCGAATGACACAGAGATTCTTCCGGACTATCCAATCTACGAGGATGAAGACTCTGATGACGAGGATTCAGAGCCTCACAGATTCGCCCATATTTTGTCTTCGACCCAACAGAACAAGGTGAGAAAGGAGTTCCTCAAGCAGGCAGAAATTGCATACCGTGATGCCAACCGTTCTATTGTGTCCAAAATCGCCCAGATTCCTCCATTCATGTACATACTCCTGATCGTTCTCGGTTGGAACGAGTTCATGGCCATTCTCCGCAATCCTCTTTACTTGGTGTTGACGATCTTGATTGGAACTGGTCTCTTCTTCGTTCATACATTGAACTTATGGGGTCCACTGGAGATTGCTACTCAGGCTATTGTGAAGCAGGGTAAGGACTATTTGGCTAGCATCCTTCTTGAAGATGGACACCGCGCTCGCGTTCCTGTCACAGCCCCACAGATCAGAGTTGAGGAGTACGAGATGGAGGATCTTTCGGAGAAGAAGACATACAAGGGAGAATGGGTCACCCACTCTTAATTAATTAACGTACAGCACTGCCATTCACCCTTCATATCTAGTGCTCACGCTTTGTAGATGGAGAAGCCGAACTAGCAGCTATACTAATTTGTCAAATCATGATGCGTGCGCAAGCTAAATATAAGGCTCAGCTGTACGCGCATGCTAGTCGTACTAAATTCCGAGCTACCGGCATGCCTCATTCAATAACATCTAGTCAAATATTTGATTATCGAGTGACAGTTGTGACGTGAACCCAAGAACTATAGGAGACCAGTCATTAGATATGTCCATTGCCATATGTGGATTGTGGCCCATGGCTCGTATGTGTCCCGTACCGTGTCTGAAGATTCTCGGGGACTCTTACCCAACTTTGACACATACCAGCCCCCTCCCTGGCCATGTTTACCAAACAATCAACAACCAGCCTTCCGCGCGTGGGATCGATTCCAACGGACAAAAGCCGGACAGCCCGCCATTTCTCTTCACTACCATTCCACACACATGCCACCCAGCAACAGCACACTTCATACCAGCCACCAGAGCCAGCAAACACGCCCCACGCCATCGGCCATCGAGATCACACTACTCGACAACAAAACAAAACAAACCATGAATCTACCACGCCAATGGTCGGTTCTCAACTTTGTGAACACGGACAAGGCCTTTTACTTTGGAGTTGATTATACCCCTTCTGATCGGGATCAGCTTGCCCCGCAACCATGTCACTACTGCATCTACATCACCGACTACTACTACACATGGCTGTGTGATGTTGACGAGTTCAAGATCAAGGCCCAGGCCCTCAGCCGTGGTATTGACACATCACAAGTGGGAAGAGTGTACGAACTACTTGTGGACTGCTTCCAGAATCTATTCAAGGGCGACGAGTTTGCTCTCACGCTGGAGCAGAGTAAGTATGATCATGGAGTTCCATTGGACATGAAGATCAAGATGAGCAAGACTCTACCAAACCAATCAAGACCATTTGTTTGGGATTTTGAATTGGGGAGACTACCCGATTCAAGCACCATCTCGATCTTCAGAAACTTGGACTTTTACAACGTGACGGTCATCTATGCCATGATTGACTACATCGGTGCACTGCAGAAGGAAATCGAGGGAAGAGACAACATCATTCGCATCTCCAAGGAGAATATGGACCCGACCACTGCCAAGATCTTGAACAGTGGATCTAACAGCAGATTTGCCAGAAAGTTTGACTCGGAGAAGTTTGATCATGAGTGGGCTTCGAAGAGTTTGGCATCGTTTCAAGGCAAGGACATCTGGGATGACTTCCTTCCAGGACTCCACTCCAAAAACCATCATATCTTTGGTTCTAAGTTCACTGATAAGAATGTTGCCAATGCCTTACGCAGAAAAAGATTAACTGATGATGATGATGATGAGCACAAGACGGATGACAGATCAATGGGATCACCAACAAAGAAATCCAAACCTAACATTGAGAAGCTGTCGGGCAACTTGGAAACCGATCTGAAGCTCAATGCAGATGCCGAGAACGACATGAAATCCAAATCAGCAACAGCATCGCCAACAAACAGCTCGAAGTCAACATCAGGATCACCAAGCCCGAAGAAGGAGAAGAAGCGAGTCAATGGGTTTGGAGTCAGCCAGAAGAGAAAGGCCCACCAAAGAACATACAGTCCCATCAAGGCACCAAGAATCTAGCTGATCTAGATCTCTATGATACCCGAGAATAACGACACTGCAATCGACACTGCATTTGCTACGATCATCATGTCATCTATACCAGTTCATTTCCTTTTATAAATGCATGATTCATGATTCATTAGAAAGCGGACACCTTGGTGAACCCAGCCCAGCGTAAGAGAATGTGTTCAAGTGCCTCATTTTGTTTATCATCCCTCTTCACATACAATGCACGGAGGACATTACCCCAATAGCTGACAAATTGCTCAAACTCTGATGGGTTGGTTGGGTGACGGACATACCTTGGAGTCTTCTTCCCACGACCTGGGAATGGTTTGGAAGGAGCATGCTCGAAGTACTCCGTGAACACCGAGACCCAGTACTTGATGAGCACATTCGCAGCATCTGAAAGTGTAATCACCGCACTCTTGTGGTACCCTATGAGCTCCATATCATCACCGTATTCCTCCCACATGCAGTAATCAATAGCGTCGAGAACAATCTTCTGTACTTCAGAGTAGACTTGTCTCACTGCCCCGTCAAAGTTCAGATCTGAGGGAGGAGGAGGCGACAGTTTAGGTGACTTCTTGTATCGTTTGATTGGAGATGGCGGTCTTGATGGAAGTCGAGAAGGCGGCTTGGAGTGGGGCAGTGATGGCTGTGCCATCGTGATGTGTTCGGACCCATACGTATCGTCAACCATTGCATCCTCCGGATCAAAGTCATTTGGAGCTGGATGTATCACGTTGTCAGTCTCGTACTCATGGGACTCAACGGGTCTGGATTTGTTTTCTTGGAAGGCCATCTGTGCAATCAACTCGGCAGTCATATCCTTTCTGTAAGAGACGGTTGGGATATCGTTGGTCAGCGCCTTCATGCAAAGGTTCTTATCATTAGACATTAATATGACAAGTGCTCCCTCCTTCTCCTTCAGGTATAGGCAACAGTCAAGAATTGAGTCGTCTTTGAGCGCATCACGGTCAAGCTTCTCCCTCATCTTCTGACCGCGGACAGACGGCTCCATGTTTGCAAGTTTGGTGTATGTCCAGTCGTTGGCCCAGCGTGCAAGATGCCCCACGGTGACACCATCAATGGAGCCAGTGTTTGATTTCCTGGACTCCTTCAGTCCATCGAGCTCTTTGACCACCGTGACTGGAATGACGATTCTGTGGTGGTACGACTTGTGCAGCTTTGCGAGCTTGTCGATGATGTCCAAGTGTGAGATCATGAAGTTGGTATCCACCACCATATATGTCTCTCTAGCAAGTTCTGGAAGCACGGGCGGGTCCGAGAAATCATCATCGTAGCTGAATGAGGGAACGTGTTGTATGAACTGTTGATCTCGCTCACGCTTGTCAGTGACGTACTCAGCGATGATCTGGACCTCTTCCTCAGTATCCATTCCCACCATCGGAATGTCGCCTTCTGGGTCCTCATGACTCGGTGAGCCTTCTCTCCCATTCTTCTTCGGCGTGATTGTCCTGGTTATATGCGGCTTCTCGTGGCTTAAGGCATCATGGACACGCTCCTCAATCTTGATGGCGCCAACAGGTCTGTTCGCCCTGGGTGCACCCACTGTGAGGGTTCGCCGCTGTTCTGAGGCACTGAGACCAGTGGATGAGTACTTGGACGGCAGCTCGCCCATTATAGAGCAGGATGATCCGCCAATGTGGTGTTTCCGCCAACAAAATGTATGAGTGGAGGCGCCGTCCTCTTGTTTACGTTTCGGTCTGCAGTTTTTCCTCTTTCGACTTCGTGACAAGGACGCTCAAGAGTCAAAGATCGCCAGCCCACCTACTGAGTTACAACATATTATTCATCAAGAAAACATGATCATTACGTGCAAGTACAAACCCAATTAAACCCAAATATAAAAATATGTGTGCGTATGCGTATGCGTTCAGCGGACTTTTGTGTGTGTGTTTGACTTGTCTTTCAAGTCAGTGTTGGTGAACAAAGCAAAGGCAAAACGTGGAAGAAAACAAGAACAAAACAAAACCCAATCAATAAATCATCAAACCTTAATCTCAAGCGATAACTTATTTCTTAGACTTCTTCTCGGCCTTCTTCTCCTTCTCAGCCTGCTCCTTCAACACTCTCTTGACGATCTTCTGCTCCTCGATCAAGAAGGCTCTGGTAATTCTCTCCTTGACACAGTTGGCACATCTGGAGCCACCGTAAGCTCTAGAGACAGTCTTGTGGGTCTTAGAAACCTGAGCGTAGTCTCTTGGTCTCAAAGAAGAGACACCTGGGAGAGCAATGCCACAGTCACCACACTTTGGTCTGGAGCCGGTCTTCTTGACGTGCTGGGCACGGAGAACACCACCCGGTGTCTTGACGACTTTGATCTTGTTGGATCTAGTGTTGTATGGGTTTCTTCTTCTGTATGTGACTCTCTGGGCCATTGTAACGGGTATTAAGTGGAAAGTGGGGGTCTTCAAGGATTGCCTTAAAGGTCCTACACTACTGGCCTTCAACCTGTTTTCTCTACACATTTTTCAGTTTCGCGAATTTTCGGTAGGCGCACTCGATCGCGACCTCGAAGTGGCCTGGTGTCTGGGTGAATTTCCTCTTTCGGTGAGTGTGACTGTCATTTTCGCGAAGTCGCTACTGATAGCCTACTCCCTTCATCATCATGAACCTTCAATAATAGGCCAAATCAGACAGAGGTAGTGCTCCAACTAACATATTAAACAAATGTACATTCAATCAATTCACCAACTTCTGTTTGTTTCATAAAATTAAGCAGCAAAGTGACCAAGGAGTAGATCTGTGGGGTCTCTTAACGGAGTCTTCTAGCCTCACGCTCGGACTCCATCAAGGAAAGGATGTCGTTCTCTCTGACTGGGCCCTGTTAAGCTTGTTAGTTTTCTGAAATGGTGGGAACTCTGTAAATCAGTGATCTGTAGCTCAACATACCTTAACGTTTCTGACAATGGTTCTGGAGGAGTCGTCAAGGAACTCAACTCTGACCTGGGTGACACCACCACGGGAACCGGTTCTACCGAGAACCTTCTTAACTCTAGCAAGGGTAACCTGGGTCTTAGTGTCCTGTGGTAACTGTTAGTCTGCTGATCGAACATGCAGTTCTGATTGCGTTGAAAAGAGGAAGATCATATCTTTGGGACCAGCAAAGTGAGATGCGTAGGATGGGCATAAAACAAGGGGATTGAATGAGCTGCCTGTTGGACTTGTGGGAAATGTGGTTCTTCAATATCGACTTTTTCTGTTTCGAATTGTATGGAGAGGGTTGACTTTGTCTCCCCTTATGGTGCTTCTTGCTGGTGTTCTCCAATGAGGCCTCTAGGACTGCCTTCCAGCTCTGAAGCTTCTTGAGATGAGGATGAGATGATCGACAAAGGGATTTTCTAGCACTCAAACGACAATCAACATGGTCACTTACCATCTTGATATGTGTATGCTGATGCTAACAGTCGTGTTGTGTACTCGTTGAGAGTCTTCGAAAAGAAAAAAGCTGAAAAATCGAACGCGCGCGCGATCGTCCACAGAAAACCCCAACACCACGTGCGGCGCGTACCGAAAATTCGCGAACCTGTTCGATGATGAGCTCCTTCCCCCGCCTTCGGCTACGTCTTCATTGTTGACCCTCTGGTTACTAGTTAGGTCGCTACGATTTGGGGCTGTATTAGATCCATGGATTCTCTAAGATAGATACAAGATAAATGCTGACATTATGTTTCGTTAGCGGCAAATCACTTACCAACAGCTTCCTTCAATGACACGATTCTGTTGAGAACAATTTCGTTCTCAGTGGTGTCCTTGTCGAGAGTGAAGTAGCCAACTCTGAGTGCCTGGAATCTGACAATCTCCTTACCAGCTGTCTCTTCAGTCTCTGGAACATCAAACTCGGAGGTAGACTCAGTAACGTTCCATGGTGACTTCTTGACCACCTCCTCGAAGGCAGGCTCAACAACAGAGTTCTTGAAGACCTCCTCACTGTCTGGGTTGATGTCAGCAAGGAAGCCATCTGGATGAGCAGATGGATTATCGCTCTTGAACAGCTGGTTGTAAACTCTGATCTCAGAGACTTTGACTGGAGAGTTGTGCTTCTCAGACTTTGGAACCCACTGGATGAATGTCTTTGGTCTCTTGACAATATCCTTGTCGTAGTTGACAACGATCTTGGTGATCTTACCCTCAGAGTCTCTCTCAAGGGACTTGAAGCTGATGTTGAAAGGCACCTTGAGCAGTCCGACTGGCTGGTTTGGCTTGAGTCTGAAGAACTCCTTGTCGTTCTCGTCCTCAGAGAAGTCAGATCTGTCAATGTAGAGTCTCTTCACGAACGGAACCTTTCTGAATCCAAACTTGTCGTTACCTGGCTTGTATGGAATCTCCAGCATCTCCTCAAAGTCCTCATCAAGGTTCTCAATCTCAACCTCCACTGGGTCCAACACCAACATCAATCTTGGAACAGTGTCCTCAAGGAACTTTCTGATGGAGCTCTCGAATCTGACAACCTGGATGTTCGTGGTACTTGTGGTGACACCGAGTGTGTTGATGAAGTTCAAGATGGCGCCTGGTGGCACACCACGGCGCTTGATAGCCTCCAGTGTGAAGAGACGTGGGTCATCCCATCCACGAACGTACTTGTCGTTGACCAACTTGGCAATCTTTCTCTTGGACAGAACAGTACCAGTGATGTTCAAACGTCCGTACTCTCTCTGTGCTGGTCTGTAGACATGAAGCTGGTCACACAACCACTCATATGACTCTCTCGAAAGGTAGAACTCTGTGGTACACAAACTGTGTGTGATGTTCTCGAAGGAATCGACCAAACAGTGTGTGAAGTCGTATGTTGGGTAAATCTTCCACTTGTCACCAGTTCTTGGGTGAGGAGCATCCAGCACTCTGTAAGCGATCAGATCCCACATCTGAGGACTTGGGGATGTAAGGTCCTGCTTCATTCTCAAAATGGCCTCACCTGGCTTGTATGCACCATCCCTCATCTTTCTGAACTCCATCAAGTTCTCCTCAATTGGCAAGTCGCGATGCTTACAAGCATGTCTCTCACCGCCAGGAGTACCATCCTCCTTGATACCTCTGCCTCTCTTGATCTCCTCAGAAGAACACTTGCAGACGTAGCCCTTACCGTTCTGAATGAGTCTCTCGGCCAAGGCGTACAACTCATCAAAGTAGTCAGAAGAGTAAGTGATCTTCCATGGAGCGAATCCCAGCCACTTGACCATCTTGAGAATACTCTTGAAGTAGACATCCTCCTCCGCTTCTGGGTTTGTATCATCATATCTCAGGTAGCAAACTCCATTGTGGTGCTTGGCAAAACCAAAGTTGACGAGAATGGCCTTTGAGTGACCAATGTGCAAGTATCCATTTGGCTCAGGTGGGAAACGTGTGTGCACCTTACCAGCTGTGGCCTTAAGATGCTCAACCATCAATTCTGGGTAGGCCTGTGGGTTCTCGCCGACCTTGTGAAGATCACCAAGGAAACCCTCTGTGAACATCGATCTCACCTTCTCTGGCTCAGCAGCCTTCTTAGTAGAGGCATCAGCAGTTGGCTTCTTAGTCTTCTTCTTCTCCTTCTTAACAACATCACGCTCGTCCTTTGGACCAAGCATGGCGAGTAACTCGCCGTCAATGATTGGCTTGAAAGAAGCAGCATTGGCCCACTTCAAGGCCGGAATGGTTCTCACCTCAGCCATAATCTTTGGAAAAGACTGGTATCTGGTCTTAGTGATCTCCTCCTTGTTGGCCTCGAGATACTTGAGAACCTCAGCCTTAACGTCGTCCTCAGTAACAACAATGCCAACACCAGCGGCCTCGTTGAGCTCCTCTGCACTGGAGGCGTCGCCCTTGGCTTTGATGTACTTAAAGGCTTCGTCGAGCTGGACGTTCGATGTGATATCACCCTTCAGAATAGCATTAGTGATAAGAGAGCGCTTTGCAACATCTTCTCCCTTTGAGAGAACGGCGAGCTGAAGGAGGTTGAGTCTCTTTGCCTTGTCAAGAGGCTTCTCGTATGATTCAGTGGCCTCCGATAAGATGGACTCCAAAGAGGCGGATGTCTTCTTGTTCTTGGTGGTTTCTTTGATCTTGACGTCCTCAAAGCCGAGACTGGCCATGAGAGCGCTAAGCTCTTCAACAGATGACATGGTACTTGAGCGTGATCTGTTGTTAAGCAGGTGCTATTGTGAGTTGACCCAATGACTCTCATGTCCACCATGCTTTTTTTGCTCACGATGAGCGCGACCGAGTCGTGCCCGGTTTCAAAAACCAAAAAAAAAAAAAAACTGTTCCGTATAAGACAACATGGCCCCGCTGTTTTCAAAACAAACGCGTTAGCGCCCAGCTTCACCACGATAACGCGCAGCACCAGGATCAAAATGGACAAGCCCCTGGAGTATCACACTCAGACGTTGCAGTCTATTGCAGACTTGTGCGAGAGTGGCAATTTCTCGAAGAACTGGAGCAAGAAGTACGCGTCAGACCCTGAATCGGTTATCGTCTTTCTCGGCGGCTAATCGATACTAACAGTTTGGAAAGGATTCCACAGCAAAGAAGAAAGAGCTTGCTCAAATTCATTGATGACGTGGCTGCAGAGGTTGACGAGCCATTCATGGAGGCATTTGACAAGGTCGTGAAGTTCTTGGGAGTCAAAGTGAACATGACCTTGTTTGAGCTTGTTCTCAAGATTGGAATCAACTTTGCCGCTTCAGGCAACGACAACTACTGGTTCGCCCTCTTTGTGTGTCTTCATACCTTGAATCTTCTTTACTGCTACTGTGCTTTTTTTTTTTTGATCCAGCTACTAACTAACATCCACAGAACTGCACGGACTATGGCTTGATCTTCGATCAGCCTGAGCTCATCGATCTCCTTCTCGAAGAGGTCTTTTTGGGCAACTCCAACAGTTGGAAGGCTGCTTGCTTGTTGTGTATCTTGGTTCAGGACTACACCAGTACAAAGAACTTCATTGTGAGATCTCTTCGTTCGGACTCTGCTAAGATTCCTAACTTGTTTGACAACTATGATGACTACACCACTTGTTCTTATATGATCGAGTTGTTGTCTCAGCTCGATACACCAGACTTGATCTCCCAGATGTTCCCTTCTGGTCTCAAGTTCAAGATTGCCAAAGATATCTATGCCAATGACAAGAGATGTGTCAGATTCCTCGAGCAGTTCGCCATGAGCGCCAAAGCTGCGATTTGGGATTTCAAGGCTCTCTCCATCCAGGGTGCTGTCAAATGTGGTCGCTCCACGTGCCAGCTCTATGAGGACCGCTTACTTATCTTGGTTGACCGTGATGACTATGTCGCTCCAGTGCAGGTTGACTTGATTCACATCGCAAATGTCACTCAAGAGAGCAAGAAGGTTCGCTTCACGGTGAACACTCCATTAGTCAAGACGATGCTTTCTGCTGATCTTCCATGTCCTTCCACTATTGAGTTGGAGTTTGCCACGACAAAGGTCACGGATGTCGTTTTTGACAAGTTGAAGAGAGCTACGAAGAACTCGATGTCTACACCAAGAAAGATCAGTGTTGTTCAGAGCTTTATCAAGGCATCCACCAAGCTTTATGACGATGATATTAAGGAGGCTGAGGACGAGAGTTCCAGCTTAAGTGACATCATTCATGAGCCTTCATCTCCGCCTATTGCTGACAAACCATCTGCTGCCAACGCTCGCATTGTTGAGAGTGCCAGCTTCGAGTCAGAGATTGAAGAGGAGGACGACACGATCTTTGGCTCTCCAATCAACAACACAACCAAAGATACAAGTACCTCTAAGCATGGAAGAGCAGTCTCTGTTACTGTGGCTGAGGCCAATAAGGCTGCAAATGAAGCAAAGGAAGCAATGGCCCCACCTGCTGCACCTGCAGTTGTTGACGTTCCAGACAGTTTGGGAAGCATTCCATTGAATCAGCAGGGTGGTACCAAAAAGTACTCTGCTTCCAAGAAGTCCGAATCGAAGATCTCCAAGCCTGTCAAGAAGACCCATAAGTTGAACAAGACTCCCGTCACTGACATCTGGGATTTTGATTCCGATCCAGACAACAGTATGACATCGGAGTACACGAAGGTTATGAAGCCAAAGGCCATGAAGATGTTGACTCAGAGTATCAACAAGGCCACGAAGAAGACAGCCAAGACTGCTATTCAGAAGAAATTGGAGAATGTGGATGAATACGAGAAGACAAAGGATGTCATTGTTCCATCGAGTGAGTCCCACATCATCTTGAACAACAGTGTCTCGGGATACACTTCGCCATTGATTTCCAGAAATGAGAGAGCAGCATCAAGGGCTGCCACGAGGGCCAAGATGCCTGCTATTCAGCACTCAAATTCGAACATGGTTGTGTCGTCATCCGTTGCTTCAACCCCCCAGAAGAGAAAGAATGGCGACGACGACGATGATGATGATTCATACAACCCAACCTACCCAGCTTCGAAAAAGCAGTCTCCGGTCAAGCCAGTTGAGGATGTTCCAAAGAGACAGACCAGAAGTAACAAGGTCTCTGCTCCTGCTGTGGCCCAGGTCAAGGACAAGGGCAAGCCAACTTTGACTCAGATCTTTATGCACAACAGCGAGAGTGAAGATGAGGTGGGTGAGCCGGTTGTTCCAAAGAAGAAGGCAACGAAGACAACAATCAAGACCCCAGCTAAGACCCCTGCTAAGACGACTGCTAAGGCCGCTGAACAGAATGCTGCTCCAACTAAGAAGACAACCAAGGCTCCATCAGTGACTGGCCCAGCACAAGCCAAGGCACACCCAGTCCCAGCTCCATCCAAGACCCCAACTGTTCCACAGAAGAAGACCTTTGTTGACCCAGTCACGCCCCCATGCGTTCAGCAAGCTGTTGAGAAGCCAGTTCCAGTGAAGTCGCACCCACTCCAGAAGCCGGTGTTTGTCCCAAGGGCACCAGTCACCAACGCACCAGTTGCTCCTCCAGTGTCCAAGGCACCAACCACAAGACGCGACCAAGCACTGCACGCTGTCCTGTCCCAGCTCTCGCAACCCTCGCTCATGAACGCCAACGCGCTTCTCTCAGAGGCATACACGACAACGCTCCAGCACCAGATCCACGACTCGATCAATGCCTTTGCGGCGCAGTTGATCCACAAGATTGAGCTCATCAACGAAGAGCTCAACCAGAAGGTGATGCGCGACCTCACGGCCAAGTATGAGGGCTTGTTCACCGAGTTGCGCGGCTCCTTCCAGAGAGATGTTGATGATATGTGTGGGTTCATCACTGATGTTAAGGGATTGTTGAGCTTGCCGGAGGATGAGTTGGTCAAGTACATCCAGCAGAAGAAGATCGGGGGTGGTGCTCCACGTATGCAGTGAGTGAGAGAGTGTGCGTGTTGATGGCTATTCGTGTTGCTTTGTGAATTTGATGTTTGTTTGTTGAGGAGCCGTAGCTAGATGATGCTTCCAGATCAGGATCGCATCACTACCGCAAATTGGGAATCCCGCACATGACCGAGACTAGAGGCCAATTGGAGTACTTGTGTCAAAGTACGTGAGCGTCAAGTAGAGGGCGTAAGACTTCCAGATCGAGAAGGAGCGATGTGTTCATGCGGACTGTCTGGACAAGACGAGACAAGCGTGCGCGGCTCAACAAACTTTGTTTTGGTGTCATGCATACGAGGAGCCATGGCCCATGACTCGTTGACATGAGTCAAGGGGAGATCTACGAGGCCGCGTGTCTGTGATGGGCTCATGGCTCCGGGGAAGGAGTCTACGGTGGAGACATAGGATACGACTGGAGGGTTCAAATATACTATGAACCTGTTCGTGATTGTGGGACATGTGACGAGCCAACGAACGCTGCCCGACGCGTCACCTTGAAGTTTTTTTCACGGCGATCAGCGGCCAAAGCGACGCGTAAAACTTTGATCTGTGTGGCTCTTCTCGAGGTTCGGGGTTCTCCTCCTGAGTTTTGATTGGAAAGAGGGGTAGAGTACAGCTCGATCTTCAGGAGTCGGAGCTACACCGGTTTCCCACCGTGGTGGTGGGCCAGAACAAGCCTATCGAACCAGCCAGGTCATCGCTTCTCGAACCCGCACTCCCCGCTTGGAATCTAGGCATGGCTCTCTCCACCAACATCCTCTCCACCCGTGTGTCCTTCTGAAGCGTAGCTGTCCAATCATAAGTTCAACACAACAAATTCACCCAAGCTCACGCCAACACTCGAGCCACACGCGGGCCGATGCGCTCCACAAAGGTGTCAATTGGTGCCTTCGGTGTGTGGCGTTTCGGCGCAGGAGAAGCAGCACATTCGAGCAGCCAAGTGGCAAGAGCCGTGGGGGTCGAGGCCTGTCTTTTGTCGTTACTAAGCTATTCGATAGTCTTTAACTAAAGGCTATGAGTGGACTATCAAATGCCCAGGGCCCAGAAGGTCAAGACGAAGCGATGTGGCGAGTGCGTGGCTGTGCTCCTAGGCGAGATATCCGCCATGTTGGTGAGAAGTGTCGGGGTCCGTGTCTCGGCCGCCGCGACGCACGCGATTGTGCCAACTCTGACATGTTTTGATCCTGTGAGCCTGTATGGACAATAGACTGGAGCTTTGTTTACTAGTGACTGAAGAGATGATTATGAATACCAGTTAGCACACCCAGCGTGGAAAGTCATGGAGCAAACAGGCCCTCCAAAGGGGCTCCGGAGTCTGTGTGTTCTGTTATCTGAGACGCTCGTGGGTCATCGTCATCTCCCTGCGTAGCAATCCAGCGCGCTCTACGAATCACAGCCTGTCCACTGGTCCAGACAGTGAAGGAGCCCTGGACAGGGGAGTCTCTGTTGTGATAGTGCGAGCCTATTCTTTCCTGATTCATCAGTTCATTGTGATGATGCATGATCCGATCAAGCAATCACGGAGCAGTACGGAGTGTAGCAGTATCCCCTCCCGTGGCGCCATCTGGCCATTTGGCTCGGAGTAGGCAGTAAGAGCTGAGGAGAAGCCCCTGGGGCCTGAGCGAGACAAAGAAACCTAAGGGAACCTCAACAACTTTATTCAGATCAACCAGGACAGCTTATTGCCAGCATTATGTCTTCCTGTTGCTATCTTCTCTCTATCAATTGGCGGAGCAGTGTGGACAACACGACCCAGCCAACAGCCAACAACCAAGCCATGGGCCCATGCTGGGTTCCTGGGGAAAGGGTCTGCCTCTCCAGCCGGATACAGCGTGCCTCTTCCACTTCACGACCCGACTGGTGCAGCTGGAGGCCAACAAAGCCAAACAGAGTTCTGAGGAGAGTTGGAGGGTTGGGTCTGTTGGTCTTCGTGATCAGCCCGGACATGGCGTTATCGATCGTGTTGGGCAGCAGCCAGGGGCGCGCGTCTTATAGTTATTGATGGGAATATGCTCTAGTAGCACATAGAGCAAGCAGAATAGAGTACACAGCCCAAATGCCACCATCACCGGCTCCAAACCAGCCCATCCTCAGCGCTCGAGGGTGTCCACCTTTTTGTCCAATTTTTTGTCCCGGCCGCGTGCAGCAAACTCTGCAGACATATGCGCAAACTTTAACTTCTCTGGCCCTACGCGTCAGATCAGAAGAGCAGGCAAAATTTCCCTCCTTCCATACAAATACCGCCCACCCTGCCTTGCCGCCCACGAGTTGACGACGAGCACGAGCCCACCACCAGAGCCCACAAAGAGAGTCGTCCCCACAGCGCTTCTTGTCACGAGAACTGCCACACAGCTCCTTCTCCCCACACAGCTTCTCCCCCTTCTCACCTCTCACCACAGCCGCCGAAGGGGCTCCTTTCTCTTAGACTCTCTCTCTCCCAGGAGCCGCCCAACTTTTGCTCGCCACGCCGCCCAGGACTCCACGCCGCCCAGCAAAAAGAACAGTCCTCAGGCCCTGGCTTATTCCCCTCTTCTCCATACTGGACTCCTCACTTCACCGCCAGTTGTCTCCTTCTTTCACCGCGTGGGCCGCTCGCTTGCAACCGCCGCCTTCCCGCAGCCGCGTTATCAGTGGAGGTGAAACCATCGACTCTTCGCCACACCCCATCAACACGGCCAGATGACAGGGCCCACCGCCATGGCGACTCACCACGTCTCTCCGCTGCCATCGCCCAGACAGCCTCAGCCACTCTCGCCAACTGCCGCCGTCGTGCCGGCCTTCTCCTTCTCGCTGGGCAGCTCTACCACTCCCGCTCCTTCCGCACGTGAAGACGACGACGATGCCACTGACACGCCGGAGGACTCGACATCCTCTGAACACGAGACAGACGAGGACGAGGAGAAGTATGCGCTCACGAGAGAGTCGCTCATGCTGCTCAACCTCAAGCACGCCTCGGAGCCGCTGAGACCGCTGCCTACCTCCGCGTTGCTTGACAACTCCAACTTCACTACAACGCCAGAGCTCACGTCCTCCTCATCAGTCACGTCCTTTGATGAGAACAGCGAGGACTCAAGAGCGATCCAGAGACTCTACAACAACTCGAACTCGTCTGCCGCCACGATTGTTCAGCGCATCGCTTCCTCAACATCAACATTGAACCTCCAGAGTGACGGCACCTCGACTCCATCTACACCTAAGCGCACCGGAGCACTCCCTCTCGCACGTCTCACCACAGACCTCAGTACGACCTCACTGTCCAGTCTCACAGACAACAACGACACCACCGGTGTCACGACCGACACAAACTCCACTGTGATGGTGCCGAAGCGCCTGAAGTCGTCGTTGAAGCTTCCAGGATTGACGAGATGCAAGTCGATGCCATCCACCAAGACCGTTCGCTTTTCAAGTGACTTGGAGAAGGTAAAGACTTTCAACGAGTATGCCAAGCCAAGCTCCATCTCATTGGACAACTCGCCTGAACAGAGTCCTCCAACCTCAGAGTACGCTCAGCCAAAGGCATTCTTCGAGTTGAGCGCTGCACACTTCTACAACAACTCGAGCTCCGACAGTGATGATTCTGAAGAGGACTACTTCTCATACAAGAACAAGCTGAGAATGAGTAAGTGGCGCATGACTGGTGCCAACTTTGATTTGTTTGCTGGCCTTCGTGCATTGAGCGTGCCACCAGTAAAGTTGACTGGCTTGGTGATCTCGGACAATCTGCTCAGGGGAACCATCGAGGTTGCCAACATTGCATTTGAGAAGTATGTTGAGGTGAAGTTCACCACTGATGGCTGGAACTCGATCTACCTCGTGACTGGCTCTTATGAGAGATCTGTGGAGCATAACAGGGACCAGTTCAAGTTTGAGATTAACTTGAACAAATCCATCATGATGAACTCATCGAGAATGCTCAAGAAGAACAGTGCTACACCAATCAAGGTTGAGCTCTGCGTCAAGTACGTTGCTGGTGGTTCGAGCGTGTTTTATGACAACAACAACTCGATGAACTACAAGTTTGAGCTGGTGAACCAATCTGCTGAGAAGAAGTCCCACCACCACAAGAACACCCATGCACGCTCCACCTCGATCAACTCGAACTTTGTCCAGGCCAAGATCAACACTCCTCCAAAGGTGATGTCAAGTGGCCGCTACTTCTCTGACGACACTGACTTCTTCAACAACTCACCAACGAAGATGAAGTGGCTCTCGAACAACTTCCAGGCGTCCTCCTCCACGACACCTACGTCCTCTTCGGCATCCTCGTCCGTCATCTCCACATCGAAGCCAAGCTCGAGCTCATCCACAGAGACATTGACGCTCAAGTCCAAGGAGACACCACAGTCCTACTCTGAGTTCCTGAACAAGTACTGCTTCTTCAAGTCTGATGATCCAAAGGGCATGGATGTCAACGAGTCTGTCTTCATCAGATGAATTATTCATCTCCATCCATCACGCCCGCTTTCTTGCTTTTCATGATGTTGTACCCATACTTCAATGACTGTCACCCCTGCACATAAGATCATACATCATCCACACATTCACAACAACACATGCACAACAACACACACACACACGCACACACACACACACACACACACACACACACACACACACACACACACACACACACACACACACACACACACACACACACAC